>VDFB02373578.1:0-20037 GCA_007258455.2 Sequoia sempervirens
TGACTATCCAATTGAAGTTAGGAGGGAAATAATTTGTTATAACAACAATAAATCGTTTATATTGGTCATGTTATATTTAGAAATTTTACATATGCACATGCACATGATTTGTTTGATGAAATGCCAATGCAATGAAATAGTGAAAAGTGTTAAACATTTTGGATAGAGATTTGGGTCAGTTCTTTATAGTGGTATCGGAGCTTAAATCCTGCCACATTTTCAATTGTATTAGCAACAAGGAAGCCACTTAGAGTTGCATAGGGAATTGAAACAATGGTGGGTTCAGGTGATGAGAGTCCTCAGGATAGAACTGAAAGGAGAGTTGACCAGGACAGTGTACATAATATACTCAACGATCTTGCAAGGGGACAACAGTAGATGATGCAACAATTCATGCAATCACAACAACAGTTAATCATAGCTATTGGTCAAATGTCTCAAGATATGAATTCTCTCAGGGTGAACCGGAATGCTATAGGTGAAGGTAGTAATGCAAGTAATGACATTCCAAGAGGAGCTAGTATAGGTGGGTCACATGGACCTTTTCAACCTACATTCGCACCTAGGGAGGATGAGGAAGAAACCCAACATGAAGAAGAGCAGCCATTGGTTGATGAGGTAACATCGGTTTATGATGAGTACCATACACTTCCTCATGCAATAAGATAGGAAATATGTTGGCGTTTCAAATCGCACCTCTGGTATGCGACTTGGAAATAGATAGCTATGTGCAGTAACCCGCTCTTCAAATTAGGAGGGGAAGCTCCCTCTTTGCTGATGTTAAAAAGAAAGTAAACTAAAACTAATCTGCCTATCTTTTTGGTTCAGCTAAGAGCACAAGGTTATAAAACTCAAACGCCGTAGCTGAGATTCTCTGTTTTGGAATTTCAACTATGATTAAGCCTACTCTAACGACGTTTCTAACTTCTCAAGTAAACGTAGAGCAAGAGAGTTAGAAATAGACAAGGAAGGATTCTTTGACAAAATACTTAGATAAACTCTTCTTCCAACATACATCTACTTACTTTCAATGCAAGTTGAAATGGAGATCATATAAGCATAACACAATAAATGGAAATCTGAGACTTTATAGTAGGGCAGCAAAGCAGGCATAAGACTTTATTCCCTCAAATTTCAAGAACAAGAGATTACACTTCTGGGACAGTAGGATTGTAGCAAAATAGGTTTACAGTTTAGCTGTCAAACCAGAATACATTGACACAAGACACATGCACTGAACAAGAACTTGCAGCTAAAGAGGCTTGCAAACTTGCGCTTACAGAAAGTGAACTGTCACTGAATAACAACTTGCTGCATTACAGACTTGCAATTTGCTATCACAATAACCATTAAAAAAAACAATGAGCAAACGCTCTTATTTATAGACAAGCAAGAGGTAGGGAACCCTACAATCCCCTTGCTTTTACAACTTAGCTTGCCAACATGCAAGTGCTTTATTTCTAAAACTAAAGAAGATAGACATCTAACAACCTAAGAAAGCATGAAAACAGGAAATGCCAACTATTACAACTGTTTTCTTTCTCTTCTTCAAAGTAGATAAGAATTAAGGGCGAGAATAAGAAAGCGAGGAAAGAAACTTTTAATGGGCTTCGATGATTAGCGCTTTAATTCTATCTTTAAGGGGATCTTTGCTGTCTGATGATAAGACAACTCATCCGCGGGTATTTTTGGGAAACCAAAATCCACCAAAAATACGGAAATTGCTGCTTTATCCAGGCGTTTGATACCTATCTAAAAGGCAATATTTTGACTCTCAGAGTGATCTCCTCGCTATACTGCTGATCAAACTTAAGAGAATCTTTGACCTCTTCAGTTGCTTTATGAGTTCTATTCTTGAAAAACATTGCTGCCCCAAAAGATGACTCACTAATTGATAACTTGGTGGCTCTGCAACTTTATGCTTCTGAACGGAAGAGTATTGTACAACTCTTTTCCGATACCTTCCCTTTTTTTCTCATATCACACCTTTTCACACTCTTCAATTGAGAAGATGAAGTTTTTTGTCCATGGTGGCATTTGAAAAGCACTTTTCAACATCGTCCGGCCTGCGGTTGCGAGATACAATACTAGCTTGGTTCTGAATCCCATGGGAGAGTATTGCATGCTGAGAAACTTGAATTTTGACAGTAAACTTGACTATATTCAGACAAGTTTTGCACACTTTCTATATTTAGCTTGTTGGTTTTTCTTCTTCAAACGGACGAACTTTTTTCAAATTATTTTTGAGATATGGGTTTTGTTCAAAATTTCGTAACAAGAAGACCCAGATCATCAGTTTTAAAATTTTGAGTTTTAATTGAAAAAGTAGCAAATCCTAATTTCTTCAAATTTCTTGAAAAAAAATTGGCACCTGGTTTTTGTTTAGAAGCACATTTTGGATGAACCCAGTTGATTAGATGTTGAAAATATTGAAGGCTGATTGAAAAAGCAGCAAACCCTAGAATCTGAAGTTTTTTACAAAAAAGCTGGTATTTGGGTTTTGTTCAAAATAATATTTTGAAAGGACCCAGATGATCAAATCTTGAAAGTTCTGATGATTTCATGGACATGCAAGGAAAAAGCAGCTACTGCAACTTGAATTTCTTCAAAAATTGTTCAAAATGATGAGCTGAGATGACCCAGATCACTGAAAATTGAAAAACTTGACCTCCTTCAAAAATTTGATGTTCTGGATGAAAAAAGCATGAAAAAGCAAGCTCTTATGTTGCTGGTCTGAAAATTGATGAAGAACTTTTGAAAAATCAGCAAGCAATGGCTCTCAAATTTTGAAAAGAAAAACTTCTGTTTGCTGCTTCTCTTCTCTCCCTTGGACGCCACTTGCAAGAATGATGGAAAATGAATGGCAAAGGCATCTTAAATAAGTTTTAGGCTTGAGAAAATCTGCTTTCTTTTGCTTTCACTCCTTCAAACCCTAGCCTCAACTTTTTCATTGAATTTGGATGTTTTTATTCTCCATGAAATTTTGAAATTTTGAAATTTTTGGCTAAGGCATGGCATTTTGGGTGCCCTTCTTGGCTAGAGGCGCATATCTCTTCCGGACTTAAGTCATTTTTTATTTTTCTGAGAATTTCAACTTTTCCTTGATTTCGAACCCCAGTTTGAATTTGATTTCTGGCTTCCAAATTGATCCTATAGACGAGCTGAATGATTCATCGCGAAGCTTGATCGAACTTGACGAGATTATCCTGGAGGCAATCTTAGCCAAAAAATTCGTTTTGACCTTCAAAAACATGGGTGCCCTTCTCCTTCTGGGGTGCCCAACTTTCTCAGTGTTAGCCATTTTTAAGTTCTCCAAGTTTTGCTTGTTTCCCTTTGATCTTCTAATGAATTCTCAATTCTGGGAGCTAGGTTGATTCAATTGACTGATCATCAGATTTACTGGATAGCTTGACTGATTCTGAAGAGGGTCTCCTAGGAGTGATTTCTTGTAAAAGTTGAATCTCAGGGGTCAAAAGCTAGGGCGCCCCTGGCTAGCTGGGGTGCCCAACTCCTCCAAAGTTAGAATTTATTATGTGTTTTTCACCTTGCTTTTGACTTTTGTCATTTTGCTCATGTTTTTCCCTCTGTTCCGCCTTCGATATTTGATGACTGCCAACTCCGACGAACGTGCTAATGATTGCGTTGGAGAGCTACTTCAAAACTGAGGAAGTCATGCTGGAGGTTTCATTTGCAAATTCATCCATTTAGGCCCTCAAAATCTAGGGCGCCTATCTCCTTGTGGGGCGCCCAACCCCTCCAGACTTAGCCATTTTTGCTTGATTTTCACCTTCAAACTTGAACCTTCATTTTATACCTTTAGCTTGATCTGGATTTTCCGGTGATTGACAAGTCTGATGATCTGACGGAGACATCCACTGCGAAGCTAGCAGAATCTTGAAGAGATTGAGCACATCCGCAAACCCTAATTGCTGGATTTGACCTCTCAAAAGGATGGGTGCCCCTAGGCACCTGGGGCGCCCAAAGTTCCCAGACTTAGATTATTTTCTGAAGATTTCATGATTTGCATTCTGTCACTTGGTTGAAACCTCTCCGTTTGATCTCGAATTCCGGATGACTAGTTGATCTGATGACTGCATTGTAGGACTCTTTGCGGAGTTGAGAAGAATCTGAGCAACATTGCCTAGGAGCACAAACCCTGATTTCACCAACTAATGCCTTGAAAAGTTGGGCGCCTATCTCCTCTTGGGGCGCCCATGACTAGCAGAGTTAGAATATTTTCTGCAGATTTCAACTTCCTCAGTCGTTCTTCGGGCACGTTCATCATCTCATCTTTTGTTCATTGCTTGAATGTTGAATCTGACACCTGGTAGCTCACTGGCCTCCATTGATGGCTTCAGAGTTCCCGAAATGCTTTCTGAAATTGAAAAAGCAAAATAGACCCACTAGGGCAGAATTGATCGTTTTGTGATTTTGACTGCACCAGCCTAATGAGGAAGTATTTTCAACCAATCAAAATCAGTTTAAACCCTAACAACCAAACTTTCTATTATTAGAAAATTTTTTCAGCATCCGTTTCGAAAGAAACCTAGAAAAACCCGGAAAAAGTAACTATTTTTGGAAAGTTTCTAAAAATAGCAATTTTTCTAAATAGTAGGGATGAAAAACTGAGATCTGGTTTTTGTAGAATTGGTCGCTTTGAGCAGACCCAAATCGTCAGATTTTGAAAATTTCAAGTTTTTACCCCTCATGCAAGACATGTAACCCCCAATTTTGACCTTTTTGACAGATTTGGCAAGACTTTTACTCATTTCTTCAAAATGCCTAAGTGTAGTAAAATTTTTAATTTGGGGTACAACAAAATAACATTAAACCAATACATGAACCAACGAAAAGATAGGAGAAGAACACAACAAGAACAAAGACTTGGAGGCCCACATAAAGAGTATCAACATGCCTTGAGCAAACTAACTCTTCCCAATTTTGACGGTAGTGGGAAAAGCATGGTATGTGCTTGGATACATTTTTGACTCTCAAACCCATGCCAAAAGTAGAAGCAATTAAGTTTGCAACTTTACATTTGGAGGGACCAGCATATGATTGGTGGCATTATGGTTTGGTGACACAAAATCATGCGTTAATTCAGTCCTATGATGAGTTTAGCAGCAAATTAATTGCTATATTCGATAGGAAGGATGTTGAGATGTATTTTCATGAGTTAGCATTGATAAGGTAGAACGGTGTTGTTGACAGTTACATTAATGAGTTTTAGAAGGTTGCTGTTATGGTTCTTGAGATGTCAGAAAAGAGAGTGGTAATGCTGTTCACAGAGGGTTTGAATACAAACTTGAGAGGTTTGGTGAAGGCTTGCAAGCCTAGTACTCTACAGGATGCTATTCAGATGGTGCTTGATCTTGAGACTACACCCAAAAGAAGAGTTTCAAGGATAATAAACCAAAACACAAACCAGACAGAGAACTCTCAATCAGCCTAAGCATACACCACCTAAGATGGATTTTGAAACAAGGAATGAGTTGCATAGGAAGAATTTATGTTTCACTTGCAAGGAACCATGGGAACCCAATCACAGGTGCTTTGGGAAGGGAAAAGCGCATTACATAGAGGTCATCTCCGATATTGATGAGGAGGTTGTAGACACTAGTTTTGAAAGCGAACATGAGGAGAAGCCACTAGAGCATGATGATGCTAATACGAGAGGTATGGTGCATGGAACTATTGCTTTATTATCAAGAGTTCCTAAGTATCACTTCTTTAGAGTAAGAGGGGTCTTGAATGGACACTGGGTTACATGTTTAGTTGACAACGGGGTGACTCATAATTTCATTGATGAGGGCCTAGTGGTGAAGAGAGGATTGCAGGTTGAGGATTTTCCAGGATTCAATGTTATGATGGCAGATGGATTCAAAATAAGTTGTACTAGAAAGGTTCCTTAGTTAAGCATTCAGTTGAGTGACTATGTAGTCGCTGATAATTTCTATGTGATTGGGATTGGTGAGACTGATGTTCTCCTTGGAATCTAGTGGTTGCATTCACTTGGTAGATATAGTGAGGACTTTCAGACAATGGAGTTGTAGTTTATGTCAGAGGGTAAAACGATAGTGTTCAGAGCTATGGTGCATCAAAGGTAGTGACAACAACAAAAATGGAGGTTTTGTTTAGAAATGGTGAGGTTGCAAGGGCAGCCCAATAATTTATGACTTCTATATCTTCTTCTAGTGATGACAAGCAATGCGAGGTAGATGACATTGGTAAGACTGTAAGAGTCATTGTCTTGTTTATATTCCCAATTTTATAGCCAAGTATGAGATAGTGTTGGGGAGTCCAAGGTACACACAAGGCATGAAATTCCATGATGGGGTTATTATTCCTTGCTTCTTGAGGACAACATTTCTTATCACATTGGAAGGACTCAAGCAAGTGGGAGAATTTTCAGATTTGGTTCAAGGCTTTTCATCTTACACATGGATGTTTAGTGGCTGTCCTATAATACTGAGCATAAAGTTTTCAGACCTTGCATTAATGATTACAGCTGATTACTTGGGTTTGTGTGTGTGGAATGGTCACTTTAGCACTTGGAGTTTAAGTGATGATGATTCTAAGGCTTGGGATCCAGGGAAGTGCATGATTGTTAGATGGCTTCATAGAGTAATGCAGGGAGATAAAATTGCTGATTTCAGTTGTATCAGAGTGGAGCAGCAAATTCATGGTGGAGCATTCATAAGATTGATATGGGATCTTGGTAATTAGCCATGGCATACAGGTATAGATTGCTTGGGGTCAAGCAATCTTCAGGAAGGGAGGACTATAATGTCCCCTTTTCGGTGTAATGAGAGATTATAAGGGAATAAAATAAAATAAAATAATTTGTCCATTTAAAATAAATCTGAAGGATAACTTTATTATTATTTAATTAAATTAAGTTACTAATATTAAATTTGGTGGTAAATTATTAAATAGTCACTTTGGGAAAAACAAAAGATAATAATAAAATATTAAAAGGTGGTGAAAAGGAATTCATTATCATCTTTTGGAAAAATTATCATCGGGAAGAATTCAAGAGCTTGTTCTGCAAGTTCCAGAAACTCGAGGACGAAAACCTTGGTTTTTGGTGGGTTAGACTAAAAGCCAATTCATCTATTGGGTGGATTCATTTTAGAGTTCACAATTGGGCATCATTGTGTGAAATTTGGGAAGTCTTCTACGAAGACATATTTCAGGTATATTAATCAAATTTTCAGAATAAAGGTATCTACAAAGGTGTTTCATTTAACTTCCCATTCCTATTTCAAACCTACTATTTGTAGGGGGGAGGAAGTACTTGATTCTATTGGGGGTGCCCCATTCATCCAACGGTTCTCATATTTGACATTGATCCCGCTCAGCTGGTTTTCATTCTTCATTTGTCTAGTTGTCTACTCTAAAAAATTGATACAATCAATGCACCATAGGTGGATTGTGGAGCCTATTATGTTTTCAATACTCACCCACTATGCGTGCAATATTTTTTCAGCAAAATAGTAAGGGTAGCTCTATCTCTTCTTGAGTTTGCAAAGAGTTGGGGGTGAACACATTCTAGTGTTATTCTTTTGTAGCTGCCACCTTCAAAGAGGAAGAGGAAGATTATGCCTATGAAAATTCTTGTGTTGACAACATATCTTCACTCTATCTGACTAGTGTATTGAATATCGAGCCACTAACAGATAACATACTTTGTGATATTTTGTTATTCCCAATTTGATTTTTTTGATTCCCATCCTTCTCATTGTCACTTATGCTATAAAAACTCATAATGACTTTGCAAGAAATAAAATTTATGGTTTAACTTTACCACATAAATTTAATGCAAGGGCCCAAGATAAAAGAAGTTTCTTTTTGTTTTTCTTACTTCAAGTCACACGAAGTGTAAGTAGAGGACACACAAAAGATGCAATCCTTGTTCCTTTAACCTTGTTTATTTGATAATTGGTTAACTCAATATTGAAATTAAAAAAATAACTAGTTTTTCAAACAGGTATTTCGCTTTGTTTTTCTTATTTAGTTCACATGAAGTGCAAAAGTGGAGGATACACAAAAGATTAAATATTTAAAATTAAAACTCAAAATTAAAATTTCAATATTTAAAAAACTAAAACTCAAACAACACTAAAACTCAAAATTATTTAACAACACTAAAACTCAAAATTAAAATATTTAAAAAACTAAAAAGCTAAAGCCTAAAACTAAAAAAAAATTACTTTAGTTTTTTTACTTAAGATTGCATGAGGTACAAAAGTAGAGGATTCACAAAAGTTAAATCAGCTATCTATTTTATCATTATGCAAAAGAACATTGAAAAAAACCCTAATAAGCTGTCTTTTTTCATTTTAAAAGTGTTCTTTAAAAATAAACTGTTTACTGTTTTTTGGCCATGAGGATTTATTGTTGCCCTCAAGATTTTTGAGGGACATCGAAGTCTCTCTTGGCCATTTAAAGAACTTTTGAAAAATCAGGACCATTTGGGGATGGTCACCTTGCAGGTGACAGCTGCGGGATGGTGGGGGGATGTTTTTGTCCTCATCTCACTATCTTTGGAACCAAAATTCTTGGGTTTTGGAAGTTTTCTTCCCTGTTGGACAACGGATTTAGATAGGAAGCTTTGATTTTTAGTGCATAGCATGCAAGATGGCTTGTGGAGCTTTTGAGAGCACTACTTCTGGGTTTTTGAATTTGTGAAATAATTCATTATAATTTCTAGTAGATGATAGATTTAGAAAACAGTTGTATCTTTGATTTCTTGTGTTCTAGTATGCACTGACTTCCCTTTGGTGCCATTCTTAGTGTTTAGTAGTGATCCTTCAACTCATTTTCTATAAGCTTCATAGTTTGGTGTATAATGAAATTCAAAATTTTCTGCTTAATTTCTTAAGAGTTAACTTTCAATTGCAGTTCCCAAGGTGACTTAATGAGAAAAATTACGTTTATCATTTCACATAGTTAAACTTTCTTTTCGCATTAATTTTCCTTCTTAGGGTCTAGATAGATCAGACTTTATATTTCCATGCTTTTACTTTTCTTACTGCTCTTTCTTTTTCTCAAGATATTGCCACTTGGCATAACATTAGTTAATTGGGTCTTAGAGAAGTTGACTAAGTTTCATCTATTCTTCAACTAACCAGCCAATTCGTTGATATTTTGATAGACTACACAAGTCAACTTTATCATTCCACATTTCTACTTTTTAACATCTCTTTCAATGAAGTCTATTAGGCCATTGAACTCAAGAATGCTAAATTCACCATAACTTATCTCTACATGATCACTGATATTTGGAGAGGACGAGATGTTTAATATTTGTCTTTATGCTGGAAACTAAAATTAACAAAATGAACAAAACACATTGTGGAGACCAAGGGAAATACAATTATAAAGTGAATGTAATTATTAAGATTTGGAAAATTTTCTGCCTTAAAATCAAGCAAGCCCTAGATCAAACCCAACAAAGGAAGTGACTCAGTTGATTGTGAGTGAATTGATGACACTTGTTCATATCTCATTAGCTCAATATATCATAAATATAGTTCACATACCAAATGATCATAAAAAAAGGAGCAACCTATTAATAGACTAGGGAAATGAGATGGCGACATTTGTCAAGATTTTGGACACTCGGCATAATAGACTCACAACCCTCTTACTGAAAGGTCAAAAGAAAAGCAAATAAAAGGTTCCAATAAACCGAAACAAGAAGTTTGAAATGGTTGTCACTGCCTCGTTTACTGAGTGTCTCAAAGGACAAAGGTAAAAGTTACAAATATGGGTTCGCATTCAAAATGCTTGTTACTTGAGAGGCATTGAGATGGCGACATTTGTCAAGATTTTGGACACTCGGCATAATAGACTCACAACCCTCTTACTGAATGGTCAAAAGAAAAGCAAATAAAAGGTTCCAATAAACCAAAACAACAAGTTTGAAATGGTTGTCACTGCCTTGTTTACTGAGTGTCTCAAAGGACAAAGGTAAAAGTTACAAATATGGGCTCACATTCAAAATGCTTGTTACTTGAGAGCCATTGAGCTAAAATGGAGTTAAAAACCCTATGTTTAAAGTAAACAACGTGGAGCTTTGGAAATTCTGCCATAGAAACAGAGAGCTTGAACCATGGAAACTTGATAGTATAACAATATAGACAGGTATACTAAAGACATTGAATGTTACTATGGCCTTGATTTTAGAGAAATTGAATGTATTTTAGGCACAATAGTACATGCTAGAGAATATGAAGGCCAATCAACTCAAACTTCCAACAATTACAACTAGCACCACCATAAGAACTATTTGAAAGATTGGGCCCATATTTTGTAGGACCATTTAAGTGTCCATCAAGAAGAAAGTGATGTAGTAAAATACTCAGTTGAATGGGTGGAAACTAAAACATTGCAGGATTAATACAACTAAAACATAATATATACACAAATTATAATTGTAAGTTTTGGTTATTCATTATTGATTATTAGTTTAGCACAATAAGTCAATGACATACAATTTTAGCTAATGAACAAGATGAGGCCATGGGTAAAATAATGATAGCAATAATAAATAAAACCTGTTTGATTAAAAAATAAGAGGGAGGAAAAACTGTCTTTTTAATTATGCTCATCACACAGCATGCAAAAATATCAATGGGTATATACACCATATGGACACTCATGGACAAGAAGCATTAGTACTGGTAAAATTCCTATTACCAAGATTAAGTGTGGTTGTGGAAAATAGTCTAGGATATGTATAGAGTGACTTTTATGAAATAGCAATTATAGCACACTGATCTGTTTAGGTGGAACAAATAGAAGAAAACGTTAGTGTGATAATGGAACTGTATGAATCCAACCATGTCCAAGAGTGCTGATAATCAAATTCATAGGAAAATTTAACAAGAAAGAACCCAACATGAAAATTTCATGGTAGTTAGTTTAGCAACTTTATTAAATATTTGATAGTGGGGCTGTGCATTTGCAAAACCTAGATGGAATGCAACATCTTGGTCTAAATAAAATATCTCAACTTTGAAAATACCTTAGAAGAATTGAAGAGAAAATGAAAATGATAAAAAAAAGCAACAACTTCTCTATTGTGAAACAAAACCTTGGTGAATGATGCTAGAGATGCTCCATGGCGAACAACAGCTATAACCTCTCGATGATTGACATTGACACTAATTGGAATCAACCAATGCTTGTTAATAGTTGTTGGAAGTCAGATGTGGCAATAAGCTTATGACCATAATGAAGACCTCATAAAGTTTCATTGGCCTCTTCATTGAGTGTATAATGATAACCTTCAAAATCAGATGAATTCATGAATTTGGGTATGAGGAAGGTACCTCTATGATTGACAAACATGGTTAGATGAACAACGATGATAAATACCTCATTTTTAAAGATTATTTAGTGAGGATTTGGTTTTGGGGCCTACACCTTGTTACATCATATCTATTGTGGAACTTTACAATTCCAACTTTGGGGAAATTGCTCCAACTATGGGGATACTGCTTGAACACATAGTTCAGTGCTAACATGCCACTTAGGGGTTCAGAACCAGGGTCTCCAAAATGAGGACCCTATTGTCTTAACCAATCAGGGTCAACCCCATGGATGACAAATAATCTTGATAAACGAATAATATATAATAATGATGATCTTTGAATATATTTATAGGAAGATAAAACATAAAGTTAGTTCTTTAGGTCATTGTTGAGCATGAGACCTCCTTATGCAAGCATTCCACAAGGGGATTGGTTTATAACTTATCTTATATATTGTTTATCCAATATTAAAAAAACAATTTATCTTATATATTGTTTAATGAGATGTATAGCCTATCCCCTCTAGATTGAACATATGACCTCAAATTTAGAGTACATAGGCCTTCATCATTAGGTCTAGTTAAGTTTATGATCACATTTATAGTGTATGCATGATGGGTGTGGCAAGTGATATAAATAAATTTTGATAGAAAATAATAGGAAATGAAGGAAGGCTTCCAGAGGGCACTGTGATACTCAAATAACATAATAGACCTAGAGCAGTTTATGACATTAAAGAAGGATTAAGTGTAAATCAAAAAACACAAATTTGTTAAACAATGCTCACCGCCATTTGATAGTTTATTTGGACATAATCGAGCTTTGTGATGGTTCAAAATCAAGAACAAAACTTTCATTGCTGAATCTTAGTGCGCAAGGTTAAGAGAGTAACTGGTTTGTTGAAGGGATTGAAGAAATAATGATTAGAGACTTCTTAGAGCCATGCAGACAGAATTACATGCACATCCTTTTCTATAAGGCTCAAGGAGACCAAGGTGTTTGACCTAGTGAATTTGTGAGTCGTTCACAATAATAGCAAATTCTTGTGAGAAAATGTGCAAAACTAGATTTTGGAAACTAACTATGTAGTGTTGCAAGGTCGACGAGTTTTGATTACACCATCTTGTTCAACCCAGTTTTTGATTTGCCAAAATTAGGAAATAGAGTTTTAACAATATTCTAACCATATTAGTTAAGAAGACTTTTGTTCTAACAAGTTTTCTCAAATAGTAGAAATTTCTAAAGAGTGTGGTATTAATGTAGAAGCATTGAAGTATGATGATTTTAGGTCATTTATAGAGTTATTATAAGAAAGATTGACTTGTTTAGATAGAGACGTGAGATTAACATTAGATGATTCCTTGTGGATGAAATAATAAAATGGGTAGTCTATAATTGGCTAGGTCTTTTGAATGAGAAAATAAAGAAAGACCTTGATGATGTAAAAATATACACCACATCATTGTATTTGCAAGTAATGATTAGATTATACCATTGAAAGGTTTTTATAGAATTGGAAACTCACATCTGTGTAAGGTCAATGAGTTACGAATCATTGAAGGTGATTTAGAAGAAAAGTATGATGATAGAGAAGGGGCAAAAGAGAAAGAAAAAACGAAGAAAAACCTTGATGCAGTGGTAGAAAATGAAAAAAGTATACAAAAACTAGATTAAAGGAAGAAAAATTTGGCTGTGGAAAAAGAAGACGAATAGCTAGTGTGTGGTTGTGATCTAGGTCTAAGAGGAAGGCAGTTTGTAGCGGTAGTGTGTATACCCTGTAATACAGTTTGCTTGGTCATGTACAAGCTGGTATGCTTGTATAAAGATTGCACCCTAAACAAATCAAAGCTTTGGATAAGCAAACTAAACCATTAATTGATTTGCTACTTGAGATCAGATAACAGTATCTTTTAATTATATCAATCAAACTAGGGAAATATTGGCCATGGAGTTACCATGTGAAGCTCAATTTGCAGAATATAAGTGGAACTAGGAGCACAATAGATTCACAACTACATAGAGAGTGTGGTTCAAGAGGTTAAGAAGTTGCATTAAATGGTTTATTGGATGGAAGGAGGGGGTAACCCCAAAGTGAAAATTTTAATCAATATATTATGTCATTGAATAATGTTTTGAGAAGAAGATTTAGTTGGTAGGGTAGTTTGGAGAGATGATTTAGGTGGAAACTACTACACTAAAAATATTATGGGAGACCTTATAAGATGTCAAGCTTCCAAGTTGCTTTGATGCTGAACAGGAGTGGCTCAACTCAAGTAATTGGTTAAAGAGCCTATGTAATACCTTAAGTGGGCTACAATAATGAAGTAAAGGTTGTTCTCCATATCATTAGAATGAGATCAACAAATTGAGGATTTAGAGAGAATCATGGCAAAAGAGTCACAAGTTAATAAGGAGGCAGATGAAAACCAAGTCTTGGCTGTGTGAAATAATTTTTCAAATATAAATATGGTTGTGTTGGAGAATGCCATTAACAAGTTATATTGCAAACTTGATCAATTAAAGGCCACGCTAATTCAACTGGTGGCAGGAGTATTTGTTGGAGATCAACATTTAACTAATATCATCAACAGCCTGACTTGCATTGCATTAAATAGGGTATTGTTGCAACAATTGCCTCACACTCTCAAAACCAATGTGTCTGTGCCTTCTTTGGTTACTTTTCGTTCTGATTTGGCTAGTTCATCATCCCTAGCTCCGATGGTAGGCTAGTAGCCACTCATTATGTCAGTGTGCCTACACCATGAGAGATAAGAGATTATTTGTTTGCAGAGAAACATAAGCCCCTTTGAAACACAAGGTTTAATAGTAACAAACAACTTTTCTCAGCTTAAAATTCTGGACATTCTCAAAGTCATGCTAATTCTCTCTATACTGATTACCCAAGGAACTGTATGGAGATAATGAAATATGCACCTCTTCAAATCTCTAAATTGAAAACACAATCTTAGTTTGGTGTCTTTTTATTTTTGAGGAAGCATGAACCTTTCAACTAAAGTTATGATTTTTGATTAAATGTTATTGGTCGTATGAGTTATTTATCAAAACCTTCCCATTTGATGTATTCTTGCACGACTCTTTTGCAAAGTTGTGAACTGTGTTTAGTGTTATATATTATAGCTATATGTAATTTCAATGTTTTACTTTGAAAGTTGAATTGGCATTTAATGCTTTCCCTCATGGAACTGGGATATTATTTGCGTTTAGATTTTTTATAACCATTGGTAAGTTCTTAAGTTTGTACTTTGAAAGCTAAATCTTCATTTGATGCTTTCCCTTAGGGAACTGGGATATTATTTGCTTCACAGACATTTTTTGCATTTAATTTTTTTTATTGACGTATAACAATTCTTATATCTTCAATTTCACTTTTGGGATTTTGTAATAGAGATGGGATGACATTTGTTCTGACATAAGTTCTTACTTTTGAAATTCAGCGATCACTTGCCCCTGAGTACCAAATTTGATATGCGTAGCGATCCTGGTGTTGTAAGGAATTATGGACGTCTTCTGTTGGAAATGGTAGCTACTGTGCCTGATGGCATTGTTTGCTTCTTTGTCAGTTACTCATACATGGACGGAATAATTAACAGTTGGAATGAAATGGGCATACTAAAGGTGAAGATAACCTTTTAAATTTCTAAATAAGTTCATGCTTTCTTGAGATATTGGGTGTCAATTTTTCAATGACTAGCTTATAAGCTTCCTAGGCTAAGCTTACATCGTAAAATGTCACAAGTGTAGGACACAAATCAATTGAAACTGAATTATATATGCAAATTTTCTGTTCAAATTGCATGGGATTTTGTTCCTTGGATTTTTCCAATTTGGAGGCCTTGTTTTGCAGTTAAAGATTTTTACTTAGTGATATTATTGATACACTGGAGGGTGACTGGTGTGGCGATTGAGGTAACCAGCTCCACTCACTGAACAACCAACACCGACAAATTAATGATGGTTGTAACTTAATTCAATTTAGACTTTGGTCAAACACATGACTAATACTAACTTTGCTAGTTTCATTCATGACAGTATTTAGTCATAATGGCCAACTTTGTACATATGAAGGGTCATGAATTGCAAACAAATAAAATGTCTAAATTAAATAGGTTGCCTACATTTATCTGCTCTCTCCCAAAAAGATGGATGGAAGACCCTGTGTTTTAAAACTCAATGTGTACTCACAAGCTGAGTTTGCTGAAAATCCTGTGAGCTATTGAACATTTCTGCCCATAAAAGCTTGCTTAGACTCAGTGAATTGCACAGAGAAACTTGGTTAGTGAAAAGATAGAATTGCAACCCCCAAAGACTGTTTTTCTTTGTCATTTTTTTGTCGGAAGAAATTTTAATCTCTGCTGCATGAAGTGGCTTTTGGGTGACTGGAAGTATATATCAACAGTTGAAGTGTGATTGATAGGTATTTGTTTGGTTTTTTATTTATTTTGATTTTCCTTTTGTATTTCAAAATCCCACTGCTTTTCCCCCCCCCCGATGTTTAAATTCTCTACAATGTGCAAGGCATTATGCAAGGTTGAAATGACCTGGATGTGATTAAATGCACAATGACTTGCAATTATTGCAAGTTTAATATGAGAGGAAGTATTAATCGCCTCAAATAGTTGTTGGCCAAAATGTCAAATTTTGTGGTCAAGTGGAGAAGAAGTGTAATGAGAAATGAAGCTCTACTTTCCAGCTATGAGAACAAGAAAACTAAAAGAAAGAGGTTGAGGGAAGCCATTGCATTTATGATTAATTCCACCCTTCATTCAATGGGACTCTTTTACATTATTGTGGATTTGGCATTCTTAAACTCACTTAGAAGAGAATTCCCTGAGCTTCCTCACTCCTTGTAATGTTCTAGGCACACAACCTTCACTTGAAGGTACTACTTGGAATTGAGATAAGCACTATGAGACAAGGATGATTACTGCAAATTTCTGGAATTATAATAATATACCATTCAATGAAGTGAGCAGTCCATATTGGGATCCATTGGTAAATGCATTGATTGTTATTGGCCCAAGGTTTAAGACACCAACTTTGGATGATTTTGGCTGACCATTACCAGAGGAAGCCTTAAAAATATACAATTAATAGTAGAAGACCCAAAGAGAATATGGTGGAAAAGGGTTTGCAACATTTTATATAATAGGTGGATAGATGGCAAGAATAAGACCTTGATAATCTTACCAGCGGCTTCCAATGACACATTGGTGTTCGTAGAAGTCTCCCACAAAGTCAACAGTGTAGAGACTTTTTGTAATTTGTTGGAGGCAATGGTTCAAGAAGTGGGGAGTGAGAATGTTTTTCAACTTGTCACCAACAACACAACTGCATATATAGCTGCAGGGAGACTTCATTAAGAGAAGCACCCACCATTTTTAGGAGATCTTCTGCTACCCATTGCATTGATGTTAGGATTGAGGAGATTCTCACCATTTTTAATCAGATGATATTTAATTAGTTTGGATTGGGATTGGGTATTTTGAGGTGTGACAATGGAGGTGAGTACACTTTACATGAGTTTGATGAATATTGCCTTCAAAAAGGAATTAAAAGGCAATACATGACTTCATATACTTTACAACAAAATAGTTTCCTTGAAAGGATGAATAGGACCCTTGATAGTGCAGCTAGGTCCATGTTGTACTACGATCAGTTAAATACAAAATTTAGGTCTAAACTCTAAGGCAGAGGTCTCCTTGTTATTCTTTGGAGAACATAACTCCCTTTGAGGCTTGGTTTGGCTACAACCAAAGTTCACTGCTCGAGGGATTTTTGTTGGCTTTAGTATGCTTTGGTCATTTGGGATTTTGGTTGCCTATGGTATGCTTTCTGCTTCTTAGGTCACCTGTCTTCCTAAATCTTCTGTTTTCTTTAGCATATTTTGGTTCCAGGATTGCACTTTCTTCAGATAGACGAGTCCTTTTTATTACTTCTTCCTAAGATTGAATGCTCTGTGCATAAGTGTATAACTATATATATTTATCCCTTTTTATGTTGTGCTGATTGTCTTGTACTGAAAAAAGATAGCAAACTGTTGTGAAAACAACCTTTAATGTGTGATATCCTTATACAGTTATCTGACATGAAACAATAAACATAAGTGATATCCTTCTTAAAAAAGTCAGATGTAAGCTTTGCTCAAAATTGGGATAGACATGGGTGTGACTATTGTGTACAACTCTAACCATTAATTCATTGAACTATTGAAGTAATGTAAGATGTTTTCTTATAAAACTGAACAAATACATGAAATGTTTAAGCTAAAAGTGATGGTGGAAACTGGAAACCACACCAGGACATAAGATGTAAGCTACTTACTAATTAAAATTGTCAGGCAGTTTGAAGTTTTCCTACAGGCAGGTCCTGCAAAGCATTAATCTGAATTATGTGAAGTATAGATCATTATTAAAGTTCAAAACACCAGATCTAAGGAATCTGAGACATTCCCCATCTTTTAAGTGAGTGAGGTCTCTAGTAAAAGAAGACAAAGTCTGTATGTGGGAGGAGAATGCTCTTTAAAGGAAGAGATGCCAAAAAATGTGAGCAGGTGTTAATGAGGAGAAAGGGTGGATTCTCCTCTTTATCTCTTCTTAATCACCTTTCTGCTTTGCCATGATGGGGTTTTATCCAGTGTTCCACGGGCCTGGGGGACGGGGAAACGGGGGGACGGGGAAACGCGTTTCGGAGACGGGGGGACAAAGGGCCTAAGTTTGGGGACGGCGGGGAGACGGCGAGGGGACGGCGGCGGCGGGGTGGTGGGGTGGTGGTGCTGATATAGTTATAAATATACTTATAGTACTTGAAAAACTAGTTTTGAAAGGATGTATAACAATATAACAGTATAACAGTATAAGAATTACATTTCAAATGAAACTATAGGGAATTACTCAAATTACTAATTAGTAAAATTATAACATAGCAAAATTTGAAATACTAAATCTAAATACGAAGATATCTTGAATGCTAATTGCTAAATAAAATTTGACAAATGAAATTGTTTTTGTAAAATTGAAGGTAACTAGTGGAGAGTACCCAGAAAATCAAATGAATTCAATGGGAGTTTGTGGGCAATGCCCCCAATGGGTTTGAGGGTTAGCGCCCTTAGTGGGGCCAAGGGGCAGTGACCCTTGCGGGGTCTCAATAAGCAATTTCAAATGGGTCAAGGGGCGCCGCCTCTTTGTAGGTCTCAGCGTCACTTCCAAGGTCATAAGCAACGCCTCTTTATGGGGTCCGGGGGCCTACCGGGTCGAGGGGCACCATAGGTCCCGCGCCTCGTCAAGGGATATGTATGCGGGTCGAGGGCTGAGCCCCCAAGCCCAAATTAAGACTCTCCAAACCCACACAAACCTTCATGGTGTACATCATTTTGCATTAACAATAAAACCCAAATTAAGACCATCAAAGCCAGACAAACCTTCATGGAACACATCTCCTAGTCTCCCAGGAAACTCCTGGGCGTCTCGCAAGAAACTCCTGGGCGTCTCCTAGTCTCCCAGGAAACTCCTGGGCGTCTCCCAAGGAGACTTGGAGACTTGGAGACGTCTCCTAAGGAAACTTGGAGACGTCTCCCCGTCTCCCCGTCTCCGGCGGCGCTTTGGTGGCGGTGGCGGGACGGCGGGGGACGCCAAGTACCCGTCCCCGGGACCGAAACGGATCATATTTTGGGGGGAAACGCGTCCCCGTGGTTCACTGGTTTTTTTGTGATTTTTGCATACAATAGTAAAGGTGCGATTTTGAAAGAAATTCATATAAATTCAAATAAATGGATATTGAAGCAGAAAACCTTTGAAATGACTCATCTATGATATTATTAGTCATTTTAGATGATTACAATAGAAGATCTCTGGCATGCAGACAAAATAATATAAAAATATCAGATTAAAACCTGATTTGCAGCCTCCTGTGAAAAGCCATGAATGGTACGGCCAATCTAGAATCCTTCTTTTCCCTGCGCCAGAAGATAGGAAATGGTGCCAGATGTATAAGCGCCCCCACTTGTGAAGTTAGACTGTGAGAAAGGAAGGCGATTTGCTCAGACAGGAAAGTACGGCTTTCTTAGTGAAGGTACGGCCTGCAGCAGAAATAGTACGGCTTTTGTACAGAAGCAAATAACTAAAAAGTACGGCCCTTATTAATGTCTCCAGATCTCAGGGAATTGGGCGCTTGTAAATAAGAAACTCCTCCAGATGAATACACTGAAACCCTTGAATATATTTTGCCTGTGATGCTCTGCGATAACTTCTGAATGATGTTATCTCTCTGACTGGCAATAAATCAGCTGGTATTTCACAGCCTGTGAATCGCACACACTGAAGATTGCACGTTCTCCAATGCAAGTTGAAAACTGAAACCCTTGGCTCTGTTCTCAGATGAAAGACTCAGCAAAAATTCGACTTCAATAATGATGGCTCGAATTCCAATGAAAAACCCTTATATTCCTCAAAAGCTCGACTTTTCTCAATTAGGTATCGTTTAAATAAATTCGAACTTTTCTTTTTAATATTTCAATAGTTTCAATCACATTTTTAATTATAAATTATAATTAAAAATGGCCCCTTCAATGATGGTCGACCCCTTGAGATAAAACACTTAAGTTATAATATTAAAATATTATAACTTTATAATATAAGCTCCAAATAATTAATATTTTAATTAATCAATTAAAATATTAATATCTCCCTCAAAATATGTC
>VDFB02373580.1:0-60888 GCA_007258455.2 Sequoia sempervirens
GTAACACTTAACATTGCAAAGGACTTAATAAAAGGAATTACAATGTCAAATTAATAGCACAACCATTTACTTTATTAAATCTGCAATTATTATTATTTTTTGCTAGGTAAAACACTGCTAGGGGCAACACCCTATATTGATTATCAAAAAAGGATTACATGAGTATCTATTTTTCATAAAATGACCCTGAAGGACTTTTCTATCAAGTGACCTTCCCTAATCAGCTAGCCCACCTAGATTTTCATGCATTACAAAATTCATTACAAAATTGGCCTGAATTTAAGTACATGCACTCCAAGACTCGAGACTGACTCAATTACCCTATTACTATTACTATTTATATTCAACAAGAAAAAGTTGAAATCATACCCAACTATACTTTATCATTCATCATCATCCTCTTCATCATCATCATCCTCTGAATCTATGCATTTCAGGTATGCCTTGCAATTTGCAATCACTTGGCAGTCTACTCCACATTTTTTGTGTGTTGGGCTTTTGGCCTTTTCCTCTAGGTCCCTAGGATCATTCACAAGCCATTCTTCCCCATCTCCAAGGTCCCAATCATCATCATCACTCGCTACAATTTCCTCCGCCAGACCTTCATCCTCCATGTATCTCATTGCCCACCCACGTGGGAGATTGGTCGTCAGCTTTGCTGCCCAGAGGAGAAAGAAAATGCTACGGTCCCTTTCTCCCCACAATTTTTTAAATCCTTCTGGGTCGATGGTTCGGACCAAAGGAAACTTCATTACCTGTCTCCCTCTCATCCACATCATGTAGTAGTTCTGTGCCATGGGGATTTTCCTATTCTCATCCACATTATCTAGCGTCATGCCAATGTCGCCCAACAATGCATGCACAAAGACCATTTGGGTCAATTTTTTGCTTATCTCTTTCGAGACTCCCATATGCAAAAGGACTGCTAAGAACATTGTCGGAATCTCCATATTTGTTCTAGCTCTGTGATAAGCCTTCAAAAATTCCAGCCCAACCACCTACTTGGTTGCCTAGAGAATGAGTGGATGGGTCGAATTCATCAGCCCCTGCAGTCGCTTATCAGTTATTTCCCCTCTGAAGACCTGTAGTTCCTTCTCTGTGTCCAATGCAAGCAACGTTTCCATTTTACTCCTCACCCACAACTTGCCTTTCTGGGATTTTCTACCACTACTTCAAATTTTGCAAATGGAATGTGATAAATGGGTACTTACTCCACCTTTGCATGCAATTAATACTTAATTTCTCAAAGGAAAAAATAAATTTGAATAACTCTTTACTGTAAATTTATAACCATTTATTTTATTACAACTAAATTACAATGTCGCATTATTACTATAACTATTACCTACCCTATTTAATAAATTATGGGCCACTAGTGCCACTACCAGCCTGATTCACACAAACCAAAAAACCAATTTAGTCAATTTGTGTATCTTAAGCATTACATGTACAATTAAAAATTAAAATGTTTAATTTGATTGATGTCTAGCTACATACAAATTGTACCTCAATCTGACAAGCTGTCAAAATCAGCAAACTCTAGTCAGCACTACTAGTGCCACTCAAACAATATGAAATCATTACAAATATTGTTTCATTAAAGCTATAGCAACTATAGTCGTCCATCGAAAATTCATCGAATGGTAGTGGTCCATAATGTCACGTGGTTGCTGAAACTTAGAACCTTAGAACCAAAGACCGAAGTTTCGAAGTTGTCAAAACTTCTGACCCATCGACTACATAGATGACCACGAAAGACTTGCAACTAAGGTTAGGAAAAGCACCAAAACCTCGACTTTGGTGAATTAAGATAGGAAAGGTGGCAAGGACGGTGCATTTATGAAGTGAAGATCGCGGGAAAATTTTAGCAATTAGACATGACTAGAGGATTGATGGTTAATTAAGATCGATACGTGTGGAGTTTGGAAAATCATTATCTCTCGGCAAGGTCTAGAATTTGACGGCCACACCTACCTATCATATGAAAATTTTGTGACATTTTTATTCATTTAAATGCCTGTCACTTTATGTTTTATGAAAAAAATTAACTGTCAAAAAATATTTAATTTATATTTTTTTATATAAAATCTTTTATATTAAAATATTATTGATTTTATTTATCATACATATTAAATAAATGCTATAAAATAAATGTTGAATTTTTTTTATAGTTTAATCCTTAAATTCATCTATCTAAAAACATAAATTATTTGTAAATGGCAAATAAAATTTCAACATGCTCACCCTTCTTTTCACGCATCTCTGCTCTAGTGATGTCTTTGAGATTCTCTATGACCTCCTCGGCCTCCATTAGCTCGACGCATATTTTGAGTGCTTACCACTCGCGCTCTGCAGCTTCTCACCACAGATCTTTGGTGCGTCCTTCAGGCCACCTGATAAAGAGATTATTTAAATCCGCGTGCTCTGGGCCTCCACCATCCATGCCTTCAACCTTAACAAGCCCCACTCCTGGTATCGCTCGTTCCAGAATGCCTTCCATATCCTCTAAAAAATATTTGTGAACCAGATTTTTCATGACTTTCCTCACTACATCCACCAGTTCTCCTAAGTCTACACCCCAAGCCATGACCAACGAATAAATATCCATTTTGGTCCTGTATCTGTGCTTTAATTTTTAAAAGCCATTACCCAAAATAAATTGAATTGCTTGCGCCAGTTGCACATCTGTGAAGAAAAATAAACCCTGCAACCGCTTCACAGATGCTTTGCCAACGAAAGGGTCTAGCTTCCTCCACGATGTCAAGGTGAAACTGGCCTCCATTGTTTCTTTGGTTCACTTTCTACGGAGACTTCCACGCCTCCTTCGCTTACTAAACAATGTTTAATTCACCAATGTTTTTTTTTGGCTATTCATATGGTATTAATCCATGCCGCCGCCCAGTACCACAACCAAATTGAGAATTTCAATAGAATAAATGAAGGGTAGAGTACTTCGATGCATTGAAAAGAGAGAATTAAATGTCTCAACCACTAATTTATGAAAATCTAATGGTTCTACTGTTATTCTGGAGGTTTTAGTTCGCAAGTCTATTGCTTCAAGGATTTACTTCCAGAATGCATCTATAGTCATCCATCGAAAATTCATCGAACAGTCCCTCTTTTAAAACAAACTTTATGCATGTTCATAATTTAAAATGGGGACATTGCTAGGTTGACGAGACTCGACCCTCAAGATTAAAGAGTTAAGATTTAAGGATTTGTCATAAAATATTTTGGTCTGACTTAGGCAATATTAAATGGTAAACAAGAGCAGGATGACCGACAGACCTAAATAATTAATAAAATCTCAACCATTGATTTCTGGAAATCTAACGATTCTAGTGTAATTCTGCAGGTTTCAATTCGCAATTCTAGTGCTTGAGAGATATACTTCCAGAATGCAACTACAACCATCCATCGAAAATTCATCGAACGATCCCTCTTTTAAAGCAAACTTTATTCACGTGCATAATTTAAAATGGGGCCATCGCTAGGTTGACGAGACTCGACCCTCAGGATTAAAGAGTTAATATTTAAGGCTTTGTCATAAAATATTTTGGTCTGACTTAGGAAATATTAAACGGTAAACAAGAGCAGGATTATGACAGACCTAAATAATTAATAAAATCTCAACCATTGATTTCTGGAAATCTAACGGTTCTAGTGTAATTCCGTAGGTTTCAATTCACAATTCTAGTGCTTGAGAGATATACTTCTAGAATGCAACTACAACCGTCGATCGAAAATTCATCGAACGGTCATGGTCCATAATGTTGCATGGTCACTAAAACTTGGAACCTTAGAACCAAAGTTTGAAGTTTCAAGGTTTTCGAAACCTCCAACCCACTGACTACAAAGATGACCAAGAAAGACTTGCAACTAAGGTTAGGAAAATTTGCACCAACACTTCGCCAATGCATTTTTTTATTAGTTTCATATTATGTTTAATTCGCCAATGTGTTTTTCGTAATCATTTGAAAATAGGTTTAATTCGCCAATGAATTTTATTTTTTTTGGTTTGAAAATAGGTTTAATTTGCCAATCGAAATATTTTATTGGTTTGAAAATATATTTTAATCGCCAATGGAAAAAAATTAGTGGTTTAAAAAAATTTGCATTTCGCTAGGATTTTCCACAGACTTGTAGTGATTAGAAAAGATTCGCTAATGGAATTTTTTTTTCACGAAAACCGAAAAAATGCAACACTAATATTAATATTTTTATCGGGAAGTATACAAGATTCGCCAAGATTTTACACCTTCGCCGAGGGGGGGATTTCTTAAAGTTTTCCTTGGTTCAAATAAGGGGCCACACAAAGTGCTCTTGTTTTTATTAAAAAATATAGCATAGTGTCTAGTGTGGCCCCCCCAAAATGTTATTTTTTTAGTATTTCAAAACTCGCTTTGGTGAAAACTTATCAAACACCATGTAGTTTATGTTTGATTTTTTTCTATTTTTTAATAAATATATGATTTTTTACTAATTTTCAAAGTAGACACATTTTGAAAAATAAAAAATTAAGTGTGCTTCCCTCTAAATTTTTGGAAACTAACAAAAAAAATATTAATGTGCAAAGAGTAGAGTCTAGTTTGTAAAAATGTAATTTATTTCAAATTTCTATGGACAAGTAAACATGAAACCAAAAAATACCATACATAAGTTTTTGAAAAAAAAAATGGAAACACTAGCAAAAGAAATTAAAGATCAAAACCTTAAAATATTTGAAATGTAAAAAAATTTACATGGTTAGAAAGCTAAGAGGGAGGACAATGTTAATATGTTATTTTTTAACTTTGCATTGAAAGATGTGCAAACTTGATGGAGAGCATACTTGACATTGTGTCATTTTTTTAGAATTTACCAAAAACACATATGTGGTCATTGACATGTAAGTCCAACCTTTTGGGTTGGATTCCCAAGGAAAATCTAACCATAAGGGTTATAAATTCTCAAAGCAGGTAATAATATGAGTGTGTTATAATACACTCACGTTTCTATGAAGAAAAATGGTTATCCTTGTACTCCCTCCCTTTCTCTTCATAGAAACACAAGTAGGTTATAACATGCTCACATTTATGTGAAGA
This sequence comes from Sequoia sempervirens, assembly GCA_007258455.2. NCBI lineage: Eukaryota > Viridiplantae > Streptophyta > Pinopsida > Cupressales > Cupressaceae > Sequoia > Sequoia sempervirens. The sequence goes on from VDFB02373580.1 coordinate 5,085, forward strand.
AAATTCTCTTCCTCTCTCCTCCCTCCTTCCCTCTCTACTCTCTATCTCACCTCTCTCCCCTCTCTACCTCTCTCTCACTCCCTCCTTCCCTCTGTACTTCTATCTACCCTCTCCCTCTCTCTCTGTACCTACCTCTCCCTCCCCCTTCCTCTGTTTGTCTCTGTTTGTCTATGTCTTTATGTTTGTCTCTCTATCTTCTCTCTCTCTTTGTCTCTCTCTTTTCTCTCTCTCTCACTCTCTCTCTCTTTGTGTGTCTCTCCCTCTCCCATCAATTCAACATCTCCCATCTTGTAAATTATCACTCATGGTTTAACACATTCCAATCAATTGTAAATCCTCCATCAATGTTCCAATCTTAGTTCTTTCCACTCATTTTGAAGAATACAAGTTGCCTAGGAATCTCCACCATATCTCAAGTTTCTATCTATTATGTCACCAATTCCTAGAATATAAGGAGATATAGGACTACACTCAACCATGTCCCTTATGTCTCATTTAGTTGAAACAACTTTACTACAACTTAGTAAATGCATCCTATTCACTTCAAAAAAAAAACATTCCAATCTTCCATGTAAATAAACCTCCATTATTATCACTCCAGGAGTTAGGGTAAATTCCTCTCATTCACTCATCATCCAATATTAGAACCTCTCCAAACCTTCAGTGATCTCAACTATCCATTACATCTTCCATTAAAATCTATAAATTGAGGTACCCTCTTATTCATTTCATCATCAGTCATATTGAGCTTGAACTATACACTGTCACCTACAAATAGAGACCTAATCTTCAAGCAAAGATGTCAATCAAATTCAAACTTAATTGGAGGGCTCTTCAAGTCATATTAGAGTTTTTGATCATTCATTTTCTTTAAATTTTATTGCTTTGATGAAGCAATTTATATTGATCTCACAAGAATCTTTTATTCAATATTTTTTTTCTCATTATTCATAATGTTTTTCTATGAATAAGACATATAGTACTTTTTTTTAATAAAAAAGATAATGATACACTATTCAAGAAAAGTGGCTAGTAGAAAGGGACACCCTCAAAGTGTTGCCAACTGATGTCAACCAGAGTGACCTTTAACTTCGGGTGAGTTCATTGAATGGAAATTGTCTAAAATTGAGAATGCTAGAGCATGTTGTTGGAGGGGGAATATGAAGTCAGGAGAAGAGAAATATCTTGCTGATGTGAATCTCAGAGGCCTTGTGATCTAAGTGTGAGGTCTCTTGACTGGCGAATCTTAGCATAGCTTTCTAGACTCTTAAAATGGTTGCTGATAGGAAGACTCTTGGCGATATCGAATGCTGGTGTGTTGGCTCGAGGCTTATAGTTAGTGTCTCTTGAATGCCAATTGGGTTTTCGCCCTTGACCATTTTCTGATTGTTGGGGTGGTGTCCCTAGACGTTTTCTTCCCCAAAGGAAGTTCCTCATCTACTATGGGAGCTGGATGATCAATCGCCAAATCCAACATTGGAATCAAACTCAACTCAAGGCTATGAAGAATGAATGCTATGGTGGCTTGGACGTTTTGGTCAAAGAGTGGTTGAGCCAGGCCAGGAGAACAAAGAAGAAGATTTTAAAAAGTGGCTAATAAAAGGCTGATCCCCTTAATGAAGCAAAGGAAGATTAGGCAGGGTTTAATATTGGAATTCTAAGACCATGATGAATATTGACCTCTCTGTTTTTTTGCTCTAGTTGTATCTAGAATAACAAGATGTAATTTTGAAAAGATTGAGCCTGAAATTGTATTTAACGGTTTGTTTTGAATAATACAATTAGGAATCTTTGGAGTTAGGGTTTTCATCCATTGGATTTTCCCCAGTAAATCTGTTTGTTCTATTTTTTGTCTCATGCACACTGAGTTGGTTCTTAGATAGAACTGTTAATATTGCTGTAAATTTCATGTGCTTCTCTCAGAAGGGCAGTGGGAAATAAACCGTTCTCCATGCTTTAGGAATAGAGTCCATATTGAGGTCGTACTACTGTAAAAGAATTTCTCTGAGTGCACCTAGATTTCCTACAAAATTTGCTTAGCAGCTCTGATTTGACCTGCAATAAAGAGCCAAAAAATTCCCCCCAACATGGTATTTCTACCTTTTTTTCTGATTCTCTAGCCATTGGATGCTTTGCAGTCTTTTCCCTGGCATCTATTACTTGTCTTAAGGATCTTCTTATTTCTTTCTCCAAATTCCAACGTTGCCTATTCTTTGTAGTGGGCTAGACAACCTGATGAGAGGAATCCACTCAGACATTACTGCACTTTAGTCAATGAAGACAAGCCAAAAAAAGAAGTTATAGCATTCCTAAATCATACCAAGGTAGGTGTCATTTTATTGAATAAGATAGTGCTGGTCTCAAGATGGGGAAAAATTCATAATACATAATTTCTTCGAGAGGATCAAAGGCATATTTTGAGATGAGGTCATTAGATATAGCTAAAAAAAACAGTGGTTCACTGTTCAACTTTAAAAAAAAAAAGGGTTGGAAAATATTTCCAGCGATTGATTCAAGAAGGAAACATAACAGGGACAGAGACTCGAAATCAAAATGTCTGAATGCATTCCTTCCATGTGCTAATATTAAGATCGACAAATTGTATCTATATCACAACAACACAAGTTGTCTCACCTGAAATCCTGGAATATCTAAACAGATGCGAAATAATTCAGGATGTAAAAAAATCAAAATTTCCTGTTTGACTGTCTCAATGCAACTCCCCAGCAATCTGCAACTAAATTATAGCGGGCTTAACATCTGCTGTGTTCGCGGAACTCCTTTCAGTCAATTATAATATAACGGCATACATATTATAGTTTACATCCTATTCATCCAACGACTAACAATACTGCTTTTCACAATTGTTGGAATCCCAATACCCTGTAGTTACAGTGGAGGAATCTCTAGTTGAGTCAAAATTATGACCAGAACATGGGTGCTTCCAATGAAAATTCTGCTAATTCAAATCTATCAACTCTCATTCCTTCACTCTCTCTTGGCTTCTACTCACTTGCTTCACTCTCTCTTGCATTCTAGCTCATTCTACTCTCATTCTTGTGCTTCTACACCACTCTCCTAGTTGTAAGCTCTTCATTTTGGCTCCAACAATTCTTGTTGTAACACCATCACCATTGGAGGATCACCAAGCTTCTTCCTTCCACTATTAGCCTTGAGTGCTCATAGTTGAGAAGTTGATATTGTTATTTGTTGTCCATTTGCATCATCTTGTTTATTGAGTAGCATTCTAGTTGTTTGTGCTCTCTCATTAGCAATACTATTTCCTTTCTACTTTCTATATCATTTTCTACACTTTGTGGCTATCTGGTTGTCTGTGAGGTGGGAAACCAAAACAAGGATCTAATTGAGGTAGACCTCAAACACAACCCAACATTTTTCTTGTTTCCATGTGTGTAGGTGTTTTCGAGTGGAGCTACTTGAAGAATCAACTTGTGGGTAAAGAGGTACATTTTCCCACTCTCTTTATCATTTTTACAATAGCTTATGTCTAGGTTTCTTTAATTATATTTTTTTTGTACTTTTCTATTCTCTACAAAACATAAAACATCACATAGTCAATTAGTATTCGGTATTCTAGACATAGTCTAAGCACCAGCATGCCACACTGGAGTCTGAGATCAAACAGTGAGTTATCTAGTGAACCTTTGAAGTTGACTCTTTTGACTCTGTGACATTGGTTTTAGCAAAATAAGTGGAACTATTTTCCCTTCCTTTTCAGCCTCAATACCTTGTCCTTTTCAATCTATCTAGCAAACCCAAGGTAGTTTAGGAAGCTCATTCCTTGGGGCTCTCCATGACTTGGAGTCTTCACTTGCAACTTCACACCATAGTACTCCATACAATCTTGAGCAGGCACCTGCTTTAACCAGCACAGTTCAGCTGCAGCATGGCAATAACAATTTCCTCCCATTCATCAAAAACAATATTGGCACTGCTTTTCACAATTGTGGGAGTCATACTCTGTAATTACATATATAAGTTTCTAGTATGGCATAACATATCTTCCTATGAAATTCTGAATATAAATATCAAAATAGAGAAGCACTTATAAAATAATCTGCATAGTTTCTGACGGGAAAAATCACTGGCTTAATTATTCTATCACAGGTTAACTTGTTATAAAATTATTTGGCCTTAAATAATATGACCCTGCACCAGACATCCTACAGATTGGTTCAAGGTTTGAGACTATAATCTCCTTGAAATTAATTGCATGCTACTTGAAATGATTTTTAACTTGCAGGTTCAGGGCTCAAACACTCACAACTGCTTCTTGGTGTTTAAAATTTTAATTTGTTCTCTCATGGGGGTTGTGATTCTATGATGCAATAAATAGGCAGTAGTCCTAGAAGTAGTGATCCACCATGCACCTAAACTGAAAACGTCTTACACTAGTAGAGTAGGAGTAGGAAGTAAATTTGTATGCACTTCATGCTTCATTATTACAACCATTGAAAACATCTTCAGTGATCCATAAGTGTTATCATCCTAGAGAATCATGTAGTGCATATCCACATCTTACTATTATGTATTGATGTACATATCAACTTAATAAAGGTTATAGCAATAGGTTACTCCTTGGCCTAGTGACAACTTTTGGGGTTTACATAGTTGTGTTTAATCCTATTCAAGATACCTCTAGGGAAGCCCCATGGGTGTAGTTGAGCCCGAAATTGAAGGTCTTACTTGCCTTAGTAAATTGGTCCAATGTTGCCCTACTTGATCATAAGTTAGAGGTTTATTGATTTAAGTTTGACACCCTTGATGCTCAAAGAATGATTTGGATTTAAGGATTTGGGACCTACAACTCTAAGCACCAATAGTACTTATGCAATTTTTAAAATTTTTCCCCTTACAAATATCATTAGTTGATCAAGACAATACATTAATTCCATAAAATGATAATATAAGATTTTCTTATGTCAATCATTTTTTCATTCCTTGGGCTCTTCATATCGTGTAAGATCTTCATATCATTAAAAAAACATTAATATGAAGCATTTAATATTCTAAAGATCATATTCAATTAGCATTACTTTCATAATGTTTTTTTGACGAATAAGGCATATACTACTTTTTCTTAATAAAAAAGATAATGATACACTATTCAAAAAAAAGTGGTTGGTAGAAAGGGACACCCTCAAAGTTTAGGTGGGACCAAGTCCATCCAAAAGTTAGGGTTTTTGAGATACAGGAAGTTAGGGTTTTTGAGTATAGGTATTAATGTCTCTAGTGCATACCATCATACTTAATTGTTTCTTTCTTACTTTAAATTTTAGCTTTTCTTTGACCTTATGCTTTTCATAAAAACACGATCTTCAAGAACTTTATTCCTTTAAGATGTATAATTATAAGTTGTAGTATTTGAGGAATTTGTTATGTCTACATTATTTATATTAAATTTTCTTAATCTAGCATGAAATATATTGGTATAATAATGATCAATCTTCTTTTAATTTCTTTTAATTATGATTTTTTATTTATTTTTTTAATATTGATCATTAGAGTTCTTCATAAAGTAATACTTCTTTGAATATGATGTTTATGAACTTTGAACAAAGCCTAAACAAAACACATGTTTAATCAAACATTGCTTTTTGCATGTTGAAAATCATTTTAGTTGTTTGGAAAAGAATCTAATTCCCACCATTTTTTTGGTCTAGAGAAGAGAGTTTTTTAAATCTTATCTGTTATTTTTTAAAAATCTATAAAGAATTGTGATTTCATTTGATTGAGTAATTTTGTCTAATTTATATAGATTCTACAATGGCAATTGCAGTTTATAATTGCAAAATTAGAGATTGTATTGTATAATACAATCTTAACACACAATGACTAGGGGAGAGGGGCCCATATTGGAACACCCTAACTTCGTGTATCTCAAAAACCTACGTGGAAATTTCAAATCACTCTCAATTTTGTATAGCAGTTTATTTTGGGATCACTAAATCGCCCTGGATTGCCATTGGATGCTTTGCAGCCTTTGCAATTCCTTCACTAAATCGCCCTGGATTGAAATCGTTTGCATCATTTCCCCACAAAGCGGTATCATGGTGGATTTGGAGGATCGGAAGCACAAGTTGAGTGCCTGCAGGAATTGAGAGCCTTCCAAGTTTCGTTGGCTCACATGCCTGTCGCGTTAGAAACACTGCAGGTGGATAAAGCCTCAAAACCTCATTTATGATCATTCCCACCTACAAAACAATCATACAAGATTTTATGAGACAAATCCAAAATACTACTTTTGTATTCAAATCGTAGTGCTTGTTTAACTATGATTGCTATTAGTTGTTAAATTGGGTATTGCTTTACATGGAAATTTCGGTCTGTGTCAGATGGTCCTTACAATTTTGAGGCGACTTAAGGTGTCTGCTTCTGGATAATTGGTTCTTCCACATACTTCCAGCACCTCTCTGCGACCTCGCTCTTGCCAATCTTGATGTATGCCCAACAATATTATGCTCCATGTCAAGAGGCGTGACGTCGTTTCATGACCGGCAAAGTAGAAAGTCTTACATTCATCAATGATTTCCTCTGTAGTCAGCCTTGCCTTACTTTTTACTTTGACTCCCACCTGCTCCCTGCTCTGAGACATCATAAAACCAAGCAGATCCGCACCATAGCTACCTGTTTTTTCCATTCCAGTAGTCTTTTCCCTGGCATCTATTACTTGTCTTAAGGATCTTCTTATTTCTTTCTCCAAATTCCAACGTTGCCTATTCTTTGCAGTGGGCAGAAACCTGATGAGAGGAATCACTCTCAGACATTACATACCAATGTAAGAAACCAAAGGAAGTTATAGATTCTGCATATTTTAGAATATGAGTAAACCCTCCCAAAGTACCAAGGCATTCATTTTATTGAATAAAATGTCTTCTCAAGATAAAAATTCATAAACATAATTCTTGAAGGACAAAGGTTTTAGATGGGAAGATATAGCTGAAAACAAAGTGGCACTCCCAACTTTAAGACAAATATTGGAAAACCTTTCCAGCGACTGTTTCAAGAAAAACATAACAAGGACAGAGACTCAAATCAGAAAGTTGATTGCATTCTTTGGTAATTTAAGATCGACAAATTGTACTGTAACATAACACAAGTTTGTCACCTGAAACCTGGAATATAAACAGTGCTTAATAATTCAGATGTAAGAATCATCTGTTTGGTCTGCATATCAAAGATATGCTTTCCCTTTGTAAAACTGCTACCAAATGCTGTGCGGGCAATAACATCTGCCGTCAGATCGCGGAACTCCTTCAGCACTTCAAGTTCGGATGCACCTGACAATACCAATTTGCTCCATTCATCCAACATATTGGCACTGCTTTTCACAATTGTTGGAATCATACCCTGTATTACAGAACTAGTTATCAAAATATGACAGAACATGTCTCCAATGAAGTAGAATATAAATATCAAAATAGAGATTATTTACAAAATAATCTACATGTTGCTAACAGTTTTTTTTCAGAGTCATGTATCAGGATATATTAGAGAAGTATTTCTACAGAAAGGAGCAGAATATCGGTATTCAAAAAGCACCAGCGAAGACATTTCAGTAGTATCTCAATTCAAGAGAACTAGTTCTACCTCTACCGCCAGCAAATTAAACAAAACTAATTCTTAATATTAATTTACTCCATTGTCAAACATATTGGCCTGCTTTAGCACTTCAATTTCTGATGCACCTGACAATATCAATTTGCTCCATTCATCCAACATATTGGCACTACTTTTCACAATTATGCTCATACTCCGTAATTGCATATAAAAGTTTCTAGTATGACATAACATATCTTCCTATGAAATTCTGAATATAAATATCAAAATAGAGAAGCACTTACAAAATAATCTTCATAGTTTCTGACTTAATCACTGGCTTAATTTTTCTATCACAGGTTAACTTGTTAAAAATATTTGGCCTTAAACCAGACATCCTCCAGATGGTTAAGGTTTGAGACTAGAATCTCCTTGAAATAATTGCATCCTACTTGAAATGATTTTTAACTTGCAGGTTGAGGGCTCAAACACTCACAACTGCATCTTATGACGCCCAACTGTGAAATTTGGCCAAGGAGACATATTCTATGGGGGCACTGATTGTCCATGGGATTACTTCTAATCAGAGGAATCACCCTGGCTCTGCAAATAGCAAAGGCCCAATAATCTGCTCATCCATGATTGGAAGAGGGTTTTATCCTTCTTGATCTATGTTACCAGAAACATAAAATCATAATAATTTTATTTACTATTCATATTATACTATTATGTTAATTATATAAAAATAATTAACTAGAAAACATTTAAATTTACAATTAAATATAAATTATTAAATTAATTTTTAAAATATCAAATATTATTATAATTAATTAGATATTCAAATTAAACAGCACTATTTTAATCATCTTAAAATTAATGTAATTATTAATAAACAACCTCAAGCAATTAATCCTCATGAGCAAAGCACATCTATGTTTATCAGTCTTGAAAAAAATCATGTAGATATTATAGAATTTTGATAAATCATTCCATCCTCACCTTGCAACTCACAAGTCCCTCACCCGCCACTTGTCTTAATAGGTATTAATCCCAACCTTGGATAGTTGCCAAATTTAGTGGACAATATCTCCATAGCGACAAGCAGAAAATGACTGAATCCTTCGACTGAATTTATGAGGGGTATTTGAAGGTTTATTTGATGTTTTGGATTTTGACATATTTTTGATTTTTTTGGCTTTTTGAAGTTTTCTATTTTTTCTGGATTTTGAATTTTTTTGGTTTTTTTTATTTCAATCATGTTTTGATTTTTCTAGCTTTTTTGATAAAATGATCTCCAATACCAAGTTTAGGATCCATTGAAGATGTGAGTTAATTACTTGGCCCCAGTCAAGTTTAGGACTTATTTATTAGGGTGAAACTAGATAATCCTTATTGTTGATGGATATGGAAGGAATAAGAAGCAAAATGTCAACCATTCTAGGTTATAGGAAGGACAAAAAAGCATTATTATGGATGAAGTGAAAAGTGTGAAGGTGAATTTATCATGAGCGAAGGGTAGAAAGCTAGATAGAATGATGGTAGATGATGGAGAAAAGATCAACTACACATGGCACCTATTTGCTAGGTTTTCACAATGGTACTTATCTAAAGCACCATCGAAGTGGTTTTCACTATTGGAAAAATTATTTCTCTTTAGTATTTTCTTAATCTTTTGGATTTTTTAAGTGTCACTAAGATTCCTGTTGTAGTGTAGCAAAATGCATACCCTTGCAGATTGCCAAACAAGTATGAAAATGCTAGAAAAATTGCTTTAATGAAAGGTAAGGGGAAAAGGTCCTCATGGAGTTGACCTGCGTCTTGAAAAAGAGCACAAAGAGCATGTACTTTATTTCCCTATTAAGGAAGATGTTATATGATGAGACACTCCTGAATCTAGAAGCCATCTCCCTGATCCATGACCTGAAAGAGCACAAAGAGCATTTACTTTATATCCCAACGTAGATGCTTGACCTTTGTCCTTTTTAGGCTATTTTGAAGAAGGAGGTGATTTAGACATTCTATAAGGAAAATCAATGTGATTCCTTTTGAGAAGATTTTTCAACTCATTAATATCCTTCTTATAACAATAGTGTTCTTCGTGTCCATTCTTCTTGCAATATGCACAAGTAGGCCTCTCTTTCTTAGATGTTTCTCCTTTTGAGGGTGAGGATTCTAATTCTTTATGTGGCTTGTTCTTTTTCTTCTTTCGCTTCTTATCAATATTCACTAATTCTTTCTATACCTTAGACTCACTAGCCAACAATGCTTGTGACTTGGAAGACTTGATTAGGTCCCCATATTCACTAACTTAGCTTCCTCTTGGATTAGGAGATTTGCAAAGTCATTGAACTTAGGATCAACATATGATGCTCCCATAGAAAGTTGATGGGTATGAAAGCCAAAAACAAATACTGAATACTCAGGACCAAGCTTGGATAACACATTCAAAATCAATTGTAAATCCTCTTTATCAATGCTGCATTCTTTCAACTATGTTCTTAGTTGCTTAACTTTGGAGATGTAGTTTTGGATGTGGTCAAAACATTTAGGATCAAGATTCATCAAATCATTATCAATTTGATATCCCCTAATCTTATATGTTTTACCATACAAGTTTTCAAAAGCCTCCCAAGCCTCTTTAGGTGTTTTACATGATTCAACATGAAATTGTAAATCAAATGAGACTAATGAACATATACATCCAAGTGTTTTCTCATGATTAATCTCCCATCTTTCCAATTCATTAGCATTAGTAGGTTGAGAAATGGTTTTCTTTAGATAGCCTATTAGACCTTTTCCCATGAGATAGTTCCATACTGATTTTCTCCATGTAGCATAATTATGTGGAGTTAGGAGTTCAATTTGAGATTTCCCTATTGCAAGAACACAAACCAAGCAAAAGAAAGCAACCAACCACTGCAAGATCACCCCCCTAAATTACTCAATCATGAAACCCCCCAAGCAATATCTTATTTGGAACTTTATACTTAGTGCGTTTATAGTTGCCACTTGCCAAAAATAGTGAAGTGGTCTTGATCTTGGTACATGCAAATGCCAAAAATAGGCCATAGGCTCAAAGTAAAAATTTTACATCAAATGAGATCAAACTGATTACACCACTGGAATGTACACAAAAAAGTTATGCACTTTCAAAAAAAACCCAAAAATGTTATCGTAGGAGAAAAATATGAGCTCCCAGAGTTCCCAAAATGAGGACGAAGCAACAACACTTGTGAGAATTTGCTTCTAGAAAATCTATATACCAAAACCAAAAACTGAATGCACCATCATGAAGAGCACAAAAAATTAGCCCAAGTCAAAAAAATTGCTCAAAAAAAGGAGCCAAAATGAGCAAGTTATGAAGCTTCAAAGTGAGATTGCAAATTCAAAACTTCATTGGTGAGGGGGAAAATTTGTTTTTAGAAAATGTTGACGTCATCAATATGCTGGGCTTAAAATTGATGGCTAGATAGCTGTTAGGTGCTACACGAAGTTAAATTTGATGCCCAAAAGGATGTTGCTGCGTCGTTCAACCCTGAATATGCTTTTTGGATGCCAAAATATTCCTTTTCATTCACTTGAATCTTCTTTAGAATATGTGGTTGTCGATACCTAGAATATTCGCCAATTTTTTTGTTTATGTCGCCGGTATTTTTAAGTTTTCCAGTTATTAATAAACTGACTGCTGATTTGTAATTGAGCCACCCAAATTTTTGTTGATTGTCGTTAGTTTTAAAAAAACCTTCGTCAGTTTTAGAGGAATAAAGGTAGCCGATACGTGGGGCCCTCCTAGCACCGTGGTATAGTTTGTGGTATAGACCGTGGATGTCAAGTCTGCAAACGTTATGGTTTGTGGACCTTTTCAATATATTATTTATATATTTTATTTAAAAAATTTTCCAAACAAAATTCAACCTTAAAATATAATATTTTTGAAAAAATAATTTCATAAAATTTATTAAAAAATGCTAATTTTTTTTTACCAATAGAATATTTTCCCAATCGTACTGACCTGCAATTATGACAACTTAGGGGGGTCGTATGAGTCCTTGGGAAATTTTTGTTTGCCTCAGCGGACAATGCTTGATTTGGATGAGTTGACAGTCATCTTAGGGTTTTGGTCCTTCTAGATGTGATGGAAGGGTCGATTTGACCCAGAATGCTCCAAAAATGTAGCTACCTTCTGGATCTAGCAACCACTCTTCAGCTTCAAACCCTCATAGATTTGGCCTCGTATGTCCGATTTGGATGAAATAAAAAGAAAATCAACTTTCTCAAACATTTCAGATGTAATGGTGAGGTCAAATTTGCACCAGCAAGCTCCGATTTGAACCTATAATAAAGAGCCAAAAATGGAACCCCCCAAAATCTGGTATTTCTATCAAGTTTTTCTAATTCTCTAGATCATCATACAATGCAAGAAAATAGCATACTCAACTATTCTTCTATATGATGTGACTTTGCTTTCGATAGTTGGGGACGATGCAAAGCATTGGGGGAATTTAGGCCCTCTTCCATGTTGACCCAATTTTTTATTTTCATTTTGTCTTCATGTGCTCTTCTTCATGATCTGGGAACTTTAGGGATTGATGAACTTCTGTTCATACATCATGTGCTACCTATTTATATATATATATGAACAGATCTAACCCCAAACTCTTAGATCCCCCTGTCTCTTGATTTCTTCATCTCTAATTGTCTCTTATTTTCTTTGTCTTTTTTTTGTCTTTCTCTATCTACTTAGTGATGTGGTGTTCATGTGTTTTCCCTCACGTGCATGACAACATTTCTATGTTTACATCTTTCTATGTCTCATGGGGCACAATGTACATACCTCTTCTTTCTATCCTTAGGATGCCACGTGATCCTTTGCTTCACACAGACCATCCTAAGGGGGGATATCATACTTCTCTGATTTTCAATAAGGTGAATTTGATAGCCAACGAATCCCTTACTGAAATTTTTTCATTTTCAAAAAAATGCATTCTTCAATAAGGACCCCCTAATGAAATTTTTCTTTCGAAAATGAGTTTGTAGCAAAAGCATATGAAAACTTCAAAAAACTACTTTTTTTGATGAAAAAGTTTGAAAAAATTTCCTTTGAGAAGGAGCATTCTTTTTATCAAATTCCTTGACGAAAGAGATCTTTCAAAAGGATTCCTTGATGATAGAATAATTTGTGGAAAATATTATGCTTTTCAATTAGAGTGTCCCTTTAAGCAAGCCCCTTGCTATTTTGAAGGGTTCTCGAGTAGACCCCCTTTGAAAACTTCTCCTTTAATTTCTTTCTCTGTGATATGTCTGTCTATTTTGGCTTTTATACCTAACATGTTTTGTCTACAGCTTAACATGTTATTTTGTAGGACTGAGCACCTGTAAAGCCGCTTTTACCATCAATCTTGCGTAGGAGGATGAAGCACCTTGTCAAGCTTTCCTTGTAGGACCAAGAACATGTAAGGACCTTTCACATCAAACTCTTTAGGACCGAGCACTTGTAGAGTCCTTTCATGTCAAGTCTCGTAGGATTGAGAACCTATGTTTCTCCTTCCTTCTGCAGGACCAATAACCTGTAAAGCCTTTTTTCAACTTCTATGGGATCGAGAACTCATAGAGCCCTTGTTCAACTTTTGTGGGACCGAGAACCCATGGAGCCAATTCCATAGGACTGAGTACTTGTGGAGCCATCTCTCTCTCTCTCTCTCTTTCATGTCAAAGTTTCCCTATGGGACTGAGAACTTTTAGAGCTACCTCCTTCATGTCTAGGTGTGCCAAATCGAAGATCTGTTTCCTCAACGGTTAAGGTATATGTTCTTCAAGCTCTTTCTACTTTACCTCACAGTCGCATCAACATGCAAGCTTGGTAAAGTGAGGGAAAAATGTAATGGCACAAATTTGCACCCCTAGGCAATTCCCCATTTAATTTCCCCTACCTTAGAAAATGTAAACTTGATGATGCAAAATCCTATATCGCCACCTTCCTCCATCCACCTGGCCATGTCTTTTTTTGTCAGTGGACGAATCTCTATCAGGGACACACACAAACATTCACACACTGTGTTACCATCTTGATAGGATTCGTGCCCCTGGATTCCATATAAATGTTACATTTCCTATTAGGTGTGAAGTGTCATGTATCCTACCTCTTTTACTGATGAAATTTGGGCCTTCTACCTCCCTTTTTCTAATTCAAATCTATCAAGTCTCATTCCTTAGCTCTCTCTTGGCTTCTACTCACTTTTTTCACTCTCTCTTGCATTCTAGCTCATTATACTCTCATTCTTGTGCTTCTACACCACTTCTCTTGGTTGGAAGCTCTTCATTTTGGCTCCAACACCATGTTCTTGTTGCAACACCATTGCCATTGGAGCATTGTTGAGCTTCTTCCTTCCGCTATTAACCTTGAGTGCTCATAGTTGAGAAGGTGATATTGTTATTTATTGTCCATTTGCATCATCTTGTTTATTGAGTAGCATTCTAGTTTTTTGTGCTCTCTACTTAGTAATATTATTTCCTTTCTAATTTCTATATCGCTTTCTACACTTTGTGGTTATTTGGTTTTCCATAGAGGTGGGAACAACAAAACATGGGTCTAACTAAGGCAGACCTTGAACACAACCCAAAATTTTTCTCATTTTGTGTGTGTAGGTGTTTTCAAGTGGAGCTACTTGAAGAATCGACTTGTGGGTAAAGAGGTACATTTTCCCACTCTCTTTGTCATATTTGCAATATCTTATTTATAGTGTTTCTTTCATTATATTTGATGTTTATGTACTTTTCTATTCTCTGTCAAAACATAAAACATCACATCGTCAAGCAGTTAGTAGGTTCTTAGTTTTTTTGTCTATTTTCTAGACCTATGTCTATATAAGATGCCATCACATCCCTGAGATACCAGCGCATCGTGTTGGAGTCCAAGATTCATGCTGTCGTCCTTAGACAGTGAGCTGTCTGGGAAACAAACCGAACCTTCGAGGCCAACTCTTTTGACTATGTGAGCATTTGGTTTTAGTAGAAGGAAAGTGGGAAACTATTTTCCCTTCCTTTCTAGCCTTAGTACTTTGTCCTTTTCAATCCATCTAGCAAACCTGAGGTAGTTTAGGGCAGCTGGTTCCTTGGGGCTCTCCCGTGACCTAGAGTCCCGAGGGTGACAGGTCCCTCTTCTTTATAGTAATATGTATCATCATTATGTGAATAAGGAACCCTATATTGAGCACCTTTTATATTGGTAAATTGTCATTTCACTGTAGTTGGGTCTTGTTAATATATTGAGTGATGGTACTATCAAAAATAATTAAGTCATGACCTATTTATTTCACTCAAGATTGGGTCTCTAAGCTTTCTTTTTTGCTTGTATCTTTAGGAGATATTCATCTTTGTATTAAGTTATATGTCACTACTATAGATCCTTGACTAAGAACCCATTTTTCCACTTTACTGCCACCTCATTTCATTTAGTTCCCTCTTTCAAGACATGTGTTCCAATCTTCTTAGCTTCTACATATTCATTCCCCATTTTTCAAGGATTTGTGTGGTCATGTAATAGGGTGCTCTTGTAAGTTGGATGCAAGTTCAAAACTAACTTTTTAACAAGCAATGTCTCTACCAGACTTGTCAAGTTATGATAGAGTTTTGCAAATTCTCAAATAGGAAAACTTTGCAATAATCATTAAAGCCATGTGATGGTAGAATAAGACAGTTATAGGTATGTGTAGGGAAATTGGGGTCTTAAGATGCCAATTTTTTTTAAATCAGGAAAAACTAATTTTAGATGAAAAATTGAATATATTTTTTGCTTAAAATTTGAAGATGCAACAAGAACAAGAGTCTTAGTGCTTTGAATCTACTTTCTAAATTACTATTTTTTTTAAGTGGAGGAGATTAAGGGGCTCAAATCAGGGAAAAATTTAGTCGCGAATCTTCACCAATTGGCGAATTCTAGGAATCGGCCAAGTCAAAATTGGCAAATTCTCGCTCCCAACAGGGTGTCCAAATTGCCCAGATTTTAGAAGTATAGGTCCAATGCATGTCCATTCGCCAATGAGTTTTTTTATGAGGCATATTTAAGCAACAAATTCTCCATTGTCAAACTGTGTGTTTCAATTGGACCGACTAATATTTTCACCTGGAATCCTGAAAGCATTTATCAAAACACCTACATATTCACCAATACTATTAGAACAACATTGTATCAGGACCCATTTCTCCAATTAAAAAATACAAATAGTTGCTTGTGAAGACCCATTTCGCCAATTAAAATTTATAAATAGTTTCTCATGAGGATCTATTTCGCCAATAACATTAACAAATAATTACATTTGAGGACACATTTCGGCTTGAAAATTACAACGTATCGTTGTATAAGCAAGCGGGATTCGCCAAAAAATTAATATACCATTTAAAAATCCTACAGAATTCGCCAAATATGGAATCATGGATTGATATAAATACAATCGAAAGTGTCATTTATTCTTAATTTCTTACACATTTTGTTTGGTTATGAGGTTCTACTTCTCCATTCGGAACTGGAAGTCAGCAACTACGAAGCGAAAATGTAGACTTAAAAGGTGAGTGATCATTTCTTCATAGTGTTATTAGTTATAATAATACGTTTTCTTTATCTCTTTTCCATTCTTCTTCAAAAGTGAACCTTAGAACCAAATTTTAAAGTTTCAAAGTTTTCTAAACCTCAACCCATCCAAGTAGAAAAGGTGAGTTGTCATTTCTTCATAGTGTTATTAGTTATAATAATAAGTTTTCTTTATCTCTTTTCCATTCTGCTTCAACAAAGTGAACCTTAGAACCAAACTCTTTGAAGTTTTGAAACCTCCCCACCGAGTAGAAAGATGACTAGGAAATACTTGCAACTCAACAAAGTGAACCATCAAAAAAGTTGGAGAATCGTAAGTTATGAAAACTTAGAACTCCGTGACAAGGTTATAAAACTCTGAAGACTAGCAACTAAGGTTAGGAAAAGACAAAAAAATTATATTGTATTCCATGGTATTGAATTTGATATGTGATTTTGCATCATTTCTAACACCTAATTACTAGAGACAACATCATTCAGAATTCTTGACATTTTCTGGGCTTTCTTGGGCCCTAAGGAAGATTGGAGTAATTTTGTCACTGTATCTACTCCAGCCCCAGTGGATGTCGTAGGAGTGTATTTCCTCTTCTTTTCTACCACTTTCCTCAACCATACTGGAGAGTTTTCTATTAGACTGGGGGCTTTATCACTTTGAACAACCTCTCTAGACTCGCTAGGAATAATTGATATGTTTTCTATAGGAGGAGATTGAGAAGATTCTTCAGACAAGGGCAGGAAAGTACTATCTTGAACAATATGCTTAAAGATGCTCTCTTGAATCTTCTGACACAGGTTTTGTTTGGACATTTTTCTTTTTAAGAGCAGGGGTGGATGGGCTGTCTTGTTCACATATTGATTTTGATTTAATTGATTTCTTTGGCTTTTCACCATCACCCCCAGATTGTGAATTGGCACTAGAAGACTTGATGACTATCCTCGCCGATGATGTACCTCCAGGGACTACTTGGCTAGATCCTTGCTCATTTTTCTTGGGATGATTTTGGTTCATGAACAGAACCAACAACCCTACACCATTTTCCCTCCAACCAATCCTGAGTCCTTTTGAGTACCGGTTCACCCATTTACTCATATATAAAACTTCATCTTTATCCCAGTCAACTCTGGGATGTGATTTATTAGGAAACTTCTTGTATTCAAGATCAAGAACCATAGAATCTTCAGACACATTTTTAGGAATTTGGAAAGAGAGACCAAAAATTTGTATCTGCTCAAGGGTTAACCTCATATGGTCCCTTATGAAAACTTCATTTTCATCAGAATAATCTTTTTAGAAATCTTCGATTGAAGGTTGGTGTTGATACGAGCCGAACGCATACATATTTTTTCTCACAAAGCCCTTGCTGTCAAAATTAGTTCTTACAAACAAGTACTGGAGATTGTATTTTTTGAGAATCCTTTCAACATTCCTAGCCATCTGATTACTTTTGCAAGAGAAAGAATGAGTAACTAATGAGAAGGTATGCCCTTGCTTTCCCATATTCATGTATTTTATAATTACTATGGCCATTTGTCTACAAACCTCCAAAAATACTAGTAAATCCTCAGGGTACTTAGGAAATTTAAGTGGAGCCTTCTCATAACCTCCAATTCTCAAATAAGAAAAACTATCAAACTGGATATAAAAACTTCCAAACTTCAACACTAGAGATTTTGATTCAGGGGAAAAACACATTTCAGGGTTTCCATCCAACTTTCTCCAAACTTCCATTAAAAAGGCATCATTAACAAGAAAATATTCTCCCATCCCAACCTGCCTGGTAAATTGCGCATAACACTTATACACAGGCATGCCAGGACTTGGTGGTACTTGTGGTTTCAACCCTGGCCAATAAGCTCTTTGACTAGCAATGATATATATCAAACAAGGAAACAGATGAAAGGTAGCAGTCTTCTGAAAGCTAACTAATTGCTCATGCAAGTGAAAGCAAATTATCTCGGCCCAATCGATAAAAACATTATCATCACAGATAACTAAAATGAACTGACACATCCAGTCTTCAAATAATTCAACTTGTGCATTCCTGATGATACGATGAAGTAAAGCAACAACATCAACAATTTTTGCTTTAAAATGTGTCCTCTTAAGTGTATTGGGCAATTGAGACTTACCTTTCTTCTTTGATTTTAACCACCCTTTGGCCATAGAATTTTTACACCAAGTTTCATTAGTCTTGTAAATATTTGTTAGTTGTTACAACAAACATCTCCTTTATGGGTGCCTTCTCTGGAATTCTCAATGCTTGAGAAACGACCTTGAGAAAACTTTTAGCTACAATAGTTCTGTCCGCGGCCTTGATTTCTTGGGTTTCATGAATGCACCTTCTTGCACATGCACCAATTAGGTCAACACTCAACACCGCTTCTGGAAAACCTCCAACCTGAGCTACACTTTCGAACACCTTCACATCTATAGAAAATTTTTCTTTACTGTCCAAACATGCCAAAGATTCTTCCAATTTAAAAAGTCCTAGTTCTATATCCCTCACACTGAGCCAACGATTTTCAATTTCAGCCTGCATGAGCTCACTATGACGAATGAGATGCTTGAATTCCTAAAGAAATAACAACAACAGGTATGCTTGAATGTCTGAGAAAAAATATGCCACCCAAGTATGTCATTATTATTGATAGGATGTGCTTTAAATGTGACATTCAATTTCATACCTTAAAAAGATAGCCTTTAAACTTGCATGCTTTTGGAAATTCCTGAAAAGACAACTCAAGTTTATTCCATACATAGCGTTCAATGAGATTTCAGATGACGACACCTTTGAAAGGAAATGTCTTCTAAAAAATACACAACCTTCAAGGCCAAGCCATATAAAATTACAAGACGTGCAATCAATGTGGAGTAAAATGAGAATGCAGGTTAAATGTATGAGAAAAACTACACCACCCACATATGTTGTTATTGTTGATAGGATGTGCTTTAAATGTGGCATTCAATTTCATACCTCGAAAAGATAGCCTTTAAACCTGTATGCTTTTGGAAATTCCTGAAAAGACAACTCAAGTTCATTCCATACATAGCGTTCACTGAGATGTTAGGCAAGATAAATCCATCATGTTGCGTGGTCGCTGAAACTTGGAACCTCAAAACCAAAGTTTGAAGTTTCAATGTTTTAGAAACCTCCAACCCATCGAATTTGACTAAATCCACACACCGTAACTCAAAGGTTACATACTCATGAACTTCAGTTACTCAACAAAGTGAACCAAGGTGGGGAATCAGGTAGTTATGCAAATTTAGAACTCCGCGACAATGCGACATGTAAAATGGTTATAAAACTCAAAGGCCTAGTGACTAAGCTTTCTTTGCTCCCTTCAAGTTGAGTCTACAATGATACATCAAATTTTCTATCGAACCATTGAGTAATTTATGATATAAATATTAAACATGTGTTTTAATGTTTTTTTAATTTTAACCATTAATAGCACTAAGCACAGTAACACTTAACATTGCAATTGCAAAGGACTTAATAAAAGGAATTACAATTTCATGCTAATATAATAATAACACAACCATTAATAGCACAGTAACACTTAACATTGCAAAGGACTTAATAAAAGGAATTACAATGTCAAATTAATAGCACAACCATTTACTTTATTAAATCTACAATTATTATTATTTTTTGCTAGGTAAAACACTGCTAGGGGCAGCACCCTGTATTGATTATCAAAAAAGGATTACATGAGTATCTATTTTTCAAAAAACAACCCTAAAGGCCTTTTATGTCAAGTGACCTTCCCTAATCAGCTAGCCCACCCAGATTTTCATGCATTAAAAAATTCATTACAAAATTGGTCTGAATTTAAGTACAGGCACCCCAAGACTTGGGACTGACTCAATTACCCTATTACTGTTACTATTTATATTCAACAACAAAATGTTGAAATCATACCCAACTAGACTTTATCATTCATCATCATCAACATCATCATCATCCTCTAACTCTATGCATTTTAGGTATGCCTTGCAATTTGCAATCACTCGACAGTCTGCTCCACATTTTTGGTGTGCTAGGATTTTGGCCTTTTCCTCTAACACCCTGGGATGATTCACAAGCCATTCTTCCCCATCTCCAAGGTCCCAATCATCATCATCACCCACTACAGTTTCCTTCGCCAGACCTTCATCCTCCATGTATCTCATTGCCCACCCATGTGGGAGATTGGTCGTTAGCTTTGCTGCCCTGAGGAGAAAGAAAATGCTACGGTCCCTTTCTCCCCAAAATTTTTAAAATCCTTCTGGGTCGATGGTTTGGACCAAATGAAACTTCATTACCTCTCTCCCTCTCATCCGCATCATGTAGTAGTATTTTTCCATGGGGATTTTCCTATTCTCATCCACATTATCTAGTGTCACGCCAATGTCACCCAACAATGCATGCACGAAGACCATTTGGGTCAATTTTTTGCTTATCTCTTTCGAGACTCCCATATGCAAAAGGTCTGTTAAGAACATTGTCGGAATCTCCATATTTATTCTCGCTCTGTGATAAGCCTTCAAAAATTCTGGTGCAACCACCTACTTGGTTGCCCAGAGAATGAGTGGATGGGTCGAATTCATCAGCCCCTATAGTCACTTATCAGTTATTTCCCCTCTGAAGGCATAATTTCCCCTTTGAAGGCCTGCAGTTGCTTCTCTGTGTCCAATGCAAGCAACGTTTCCATTTTACTCCTCGCCCACAACTTGCTTTTCTGGGATTTTCTACCACAACTTCAAATTTTGCAAATGGAATGTGATAAATGGGTACTTACTCCACCTTTGCATGCAATTAATACTTAATTTCTCAAAGGAAAAAAATTTGATTTGAATAGATCTTTACTGTAAATTTATAACCATTTATTTTATTACAACTAAATTACAATGTCACATTATTACTATAACTATTACCTACCCTATTTAATAAATTATGGGCCACTAGTGCCACTACCAGCCTGATTGACACAAACCAAAAAACCAACCTAGTTAATTTGTGTATCTTAAGCATTACATGTACAATTAAAAATTAAAATGTTTAATTTGATTGACGTCTAGCTACATATAAATTGTACCTCAATTTGACAAGCTGTCAAAATCCCCAGACTCCAGTCAGCACTACCAGTGCCACTCAAATGATACGAAATCATTAAGAATCTTGTTTCATTAAAGCTATAGCAACTATAGCCATCCATCGAAAATTCATCGAATGGTAGTGGTCCATAATGTCGCGTGGTCGCTGAAACTTAGAACCTTAGAACCAAAGTTTGAAGTTTCGAAGTTGTCAAAACCTCTGACCCACCGACTACATAGATGACCATGAAAGACTTGCAACTAAGGTTAGGAAAAGCACCAAAACCTCAACTTCGGTGAATTAAGATAGGAAAGGTGGCACGGATGGTGCATTTATGAAGTGAAGATCACGGGAAAATTTTAGCAATTGGACATGACTGGAGGATCGATGGTTAATTAAGATCGGTAAGTGTGGAGTTTGGAAAATTATTATCTCTCGGCAAGGCCTGGAATTTGACGGCCACACCTACCTGTCATATGAAAATTTTGTGACATTTTTATTCATTTAAATGCCTATCACTTTACATTTTATGAAAAAATTTAAATGTCAAAAAATATTTAATTTATATATTTTTTATATAAAATCTTTTATATTAAAATATTATTGATTTTATTTATCATACATATTAAATAAATGCTATAAAATAAATGTTGTTGATTTTTTTTATAGTTTAATCCTTAAATTCATCTATCTAAAAACATAAATTATTTGTAAAAGGCAAATAAAATTTGAACATGCTCACCAATAAAACCAAGTTACCAAATGTTGTATTATCTTGGAAAAAAAGAGAGCTGAGAATCATTGTAAACAAAATGCTATTATATACTTTAGATTTATCTTCATCCATCAACTACCAAAAATATTCCAATTTTAAACTAATGCTATAAAACATGCTTTAGATTTATGTTCATCCATCAGACCATCAACTACAAAAAGAGTTGATTAACCAACACAGTTTCCATTTCCAACATATCAAATTATCCCTAATCTACCCGCCTGAAATCCAGGCATCACCCCCAAAAAATAAAATCACAGACAAGATTTAGTACAGTAATCTAATTTTTTTTAAAAAGTTTTACTACTCAGATGCCTTCAATGAATTACCCGACTTCATCTTCTTCCTCGAATGCAGACCCTTCTTTTCACGCATCTCTTCTCTAGCGATGTCTTTGAGATTCTCTATGACCTCCTCGACCTCCATTAGCTCGACGCATATTTTGAGTGCTTGCCACTCGCGCTCTGCACCTTCTCGCCACAAATCTTTGGTGCATCCTTCTGGCCACCTAATAAAGAGATTATTTAAATTTGCGTGCTTTGGGCCTCCACCATCCATGCCTTCAACCTTAACAATCCCCACTCCTGGTATCACTCGTTCCAGAATGCCTTCCATATCCTCTAAAAAATATTTGTGAACTAGAGTTTTCATGACTTTCCTCACTACATCCACTGGTTCTCCTAAGTCTACACCCCAAGCCATGACCAACAAATAAATATCCATTTCGGTCCTATATATGTGCTTTAATTTTTCAAAGCCATTACCCAAAATAAATTGAATTGCTTACGCCACTTGCACATCTATGAAGAAAAATAAACCTTGCAACCGCTTCACAGACGCTTTGCCAATGAAAGGGTCTAGCTTCCTCCGCGATGTCAAGGTGAAATTGGCCTCCATTGTTTCTTTGGTTCACTTTCTACGGAGACTTCCACACCTCCTTCGCTTACTAAATAATGTTTAATTCACTAATGTTTTTTTCTAGCTATTCATATGGTATTAATCCATGTCGCAGCCCAGTACCACAACAAAGTTGAGAATTTCAATAGAATAAATGAAAGGTAGAGTACTTCAATGCATTGAAAAGAGAGAATTAAATGTCTCAACCACTGATTTCTGAAAATCTAATGGTTCTAGTGTTATTCTGGAGGTTTCAGTTAGCAAGTCTAGTGCTTCAAGGATTTACTTCCGGAATGCATCTATAGTTGTCCATCAAAATTCATAAACGGTACCTCTTTTAAAACAAACTTTATGCACATGCATAATTTAAAATGGGGACATCGCTAGGTTGATGAGACTTGACCTCGACCCTCAGGATTAAAGAGTTAAGATTTAAGGCTTTGTCATAAAATATTTTGGTCTAACTTAGGAAATATTAAATGGTAAACAAGAGCAGGATGACCGACATACCTAAATAATTAATAAAATCTCAACCATTGATTTCTTGAATCTAACAGTTCTAGTGTAATTCCGCAGGTTTCAATTCACAATTCTAGTGCTTGAGAGATATACTTCTGAAATGCAACTACAGTCATCCATCGAAAATTCATCAACGGTCCCTCTTTTAAAACAAACTTTATGCATGTGCATAATTTAAAATGGGGCCATCGCTAGGTTGACGAGACTCGACCCTCAGGATTAAAGAGTTAAGATTTAAGGCTTTCATAAAATATTTTGGTCTAACTTAGGCAATATTAAATGGTAAACAAGAGCAGGATTATGACAGACCTAAATAATTAATAAAATCTCAACCATTGATTTCTGGAAATCTAACGGTTCTAGTGTAATTCTGCAGGTTTCAATTCACAATTCTAGTGCTTGAGAGATATACTTCTGGAATGCAACTACAACATCCATCGAAAATTCATCGGTCATGGTCCATAATGTCATGGTCACTAAAACTTGGAACCTTAGAACCAAAGTTTGAAGTTTTGAGGTTTTTGAAACCTCCGACCCATGACTACAAAGATGACCAAGAAAGACTTGCAACTAAGGTTAGGAAATTTGCGACACTTTGCCAATGCATTTTTTTATTAGTTTCATATTTTGTTAATTCGCCAATGTGTTTTTCGTAATCATTTGAAAATAGGTTTAATTCACCAATGAATTTTTTTTAGTTTGAAAGCAGGTTTAATTAAGCTAATCCGAAATATTTTATTGGTTTGAAAATAGATTTTAATCGCCAATGGAAAAAAATTAGTGGTTTAAAAAAAATTTGCATTTCGCCAGGATTTTCCACAGACTTCTAGTGATTAGAAAAGATTTGCTAATGGAAATTATTTTATTTTCACGAAAACCAAAAAAATTCGCCACTAATATTAATATTTTTATCGGGAAGTATACAAGATTCGCCAGGATTTTACACCTTCACTGAGGGGGGGTTTTCTTAAAGTTTTCCCTGGTTCAAATAGGGGGCCACACAAAGTGCTCTTGTTTTTATTAAAAAATATAGCATAGTGTCTGGTGTGGCCCCCCCAAAATGTTATTTTTTTAGTATTTCAAAACTCGCTTTGGTGAAAACTTATCAAACACCATGTAGTTTATGTTTGATTTTTTTCTATTTTTTAATAAATATATGATTTTTTACTAATTTTCAAAGTAGACACATCTTGAAAAATAAAAAATTGAGTGTGCTTCCCTCTAAATTTTTGGAAACTAACAAAAAAAATATTAATGTGCAAAGAGTAGAGTCTAGTTTGTAAAAATGTAATTTATTTCAAATTTCTATGGACAAGTAAAAATGAAACCAAAAAATACCATACATAAGTTTTTGAAAAAAAAATGGAGACACTAGCAAAAGAAATTAAAGATCAAAACCGTAAAATATTTGAAATGTAAAAAAAATTACATGGTTAGAAAGCTAAGAGGGAGGTCAATGTTAATATGTTATTTTTTAACTTTACATTGAAAGATGTGCAAACCTGATGGAGAGCTTGCTTGACATTGTGTCATTTTTTTAGAATTTACCAAAAACACATATGTGGTCATTGACATGTAAGTCCAACCTTTTGGGTTGGATTCCCAAGGAAAATCTAACCATAAGGGTTATAAATTCTCAAAGCAGGTAATAATATGAGTGTGTTATAATACACTCACGTTTCTATGAAGAAAAATGGTTATCCTCGTACTCCCTCCCTTTCTCTTCATAGAAACACAAGTAGGTTATAACATGCTCACATTTATGTGAAGAAAATTCTCTTCCTCTTTCCTCCCTTCTTCCCTCTCTACTCTCTATCTCACCTCTCTCCCCTCTCTACCTCTCTCTCACTCCCTCCTTCCCTCTCTACTTCTATCTACCCTCTCCCTCTCTCTCTCTACCTACCTCTCCCTCCCTCCCTACCTACATCTCCCTCCCTCTCTCCCTCCCCCTTCCTCTGTCTCTCTATGTCTATGTTTATCTCTCTATCTTTATCTCTTTGTCTCTACTCTCTCTCTCTCTCTTTGTGTGTCTCTCCCTCTCCCCTCCTCTCTCTTGAAATTATTCATGGTTTAGGGTTCCAATATTCTTTCCACCAATTCGAAGAATAAAGAACACCTAGGAATACTTGTCATCATGGTTCCACTATTATGTACATCAATTCCTAGAATAAAGGAGATATAGGTACACTTGTCCCTTATGTCTCATAGTTGAAACAACTTACTAAACTTAGTAAATGCATCCTATTCCTTCACATTCCAACCTTCATCTAAATCCTCTATTATCTTCTCAATCTTAGGGAAATCCTCTCATTCATCCTCCATCATTGATCTCTCCACCATATCTCAACTATCCATTACCTCTTCCAAAAATCTATAAATTGAGGTACCCTCTTATTCATTTCATCATCACATATTGAGCTAACTATATGCTGTCAAAATAGGTAATCTTCAAGCAAAGAGAATCCAAATTCAAACATAATTGGAGCAAATCAAGTCATATTAGAGTTTTTGATAACATTTTCTTTCATTGTTTTTTTATTGCTTTGTTTGAATTTAAATTTGAGTTCACAAGAATCTTTTATTTTATATTTTTTTCATTATTCATTTCTAAATTGGTGTTTAAAATTTTAATTTTTTTCTCTCATGAGAGTTGCGATTCTATGACCTAATGAATAGGCAGTAGTCCTAGAAGTAATGATCCACCTTACAAAAAAAACAAAAAAGCAAAAAAAAATGATCTGCCATGCACCTAAACTAAAAACATATTACACCAGTAGAGTAGAAGTAGGAAGTAAATTTGTATGCACTTAATGATTCAATATTATAACCATGGAAAACATCTTCAGTGATCCATAAGTGTTATCATCTTGGAAAATCATGTAGTGCATACCCACATCTTGCTATTATGTAGTGATTTACATATCAACTTAATAAAGTTATAGCAATAGGTTACTCCTTGGCCTAGTGACACCTTTTGGGGTTAGGCATACACTACTACTACTACATCAATTTATCCACTTATCTACCTTCAGTTGTGTTTAATCCTATTGAAGATACCTCTAGGGAAGCCCCATGGGTGTAGTTGAGCCCGAAATTAAAGGTCTTACCCATCTTAGTAAACTGGTCCAATGTTGCCCTACCTGATAATAAGTTAGAGGTTTTATTTCTTTGAGTTTTACACCCTTGATGCTCAAAGAATGATTTGGATTTAGGGTCTTGGGACCTACAAATTTGAGCACCAATTGTACTTATGCAATTTTTTGAGCTTTCCCCTTACAAATCTCATTGGTTGATCAAGACAATATGTTAATCCCATAAAATGACAATCTAATATTTTCTTATGTCAATCATTTCTTCATTCCTTGGGCTCTTCATACCATGCAAGCTCTTCATATCATTAAAAAAACATTAATATGAAGCATTTTAATAATCTAAAGATCATATTCAATTATCATTACTTCCATAATGTTTTTCTATGAATAAGACATATAGTACTTTTTTTTAATAAAAAAGATAATGATACACTATTCAAGAAAAGTGGCTAGTAGAAAGGGACACCCTCAAAGTTTAGGTGCGAGAAAGTCTAACCAAAAGTTGAAAATAAACGAAGGGTAGAGCTTGATCGATTGTTAACACAAATAAAATTGCTAAGTGATAAGAGCAACATTGGTAGGAGGGGGATCACAATCATCAGGTTTATTCCATACATTAGTGGAGATAGTACCATCATCAATAGGCCCCCAACCAATAAGAGCACTCTACTCTTGATCTTCAATAATTGAAAATATATAGAAATTGAACTCTTTTTCTTGGTTGTTCAATTGGTGTTCACTTTTTTTATAAATTAAAGTTATGACTTGTTCTAATGTGCTTATGTAGATCAAATGCTTGCAAAGTTGCATTGGAAGTTTCACATATATAGGAGCTTCTTGACCATTGGGGTAATGCTCCTTACATTGTTGTTAGAGTCCCAACCCATACTTCCTCCCCAACTTGTGGGTGCAAGTGTTGTCAATCTGCCAAACAAGATCGTGGATCAAGGTTCTCAACCTCAAGGTTCGAAGGATTATGCTGCTCATGGATGGTCTCAACCCTCTCAACCACTTTTTACCTCTTCTCATGGATGTGGTGCTTCTAAGTAACCAGATTTTAAAAAGTTCCATAATTATTTTGAAGATTTCCCTTAATCGCTAATCATTATCATAATCTCATTTAACATTCATGAAGCATTAATCATCAATTCTTCATAAAAAAAAACATATTTAAATATCAAAATCAACTATAATTTATTAAGTCTATAAAACAAATTTACTATATTCCATGGCATTCAGGTTTAGAATTCATAAGGTCCGTAGGATTTCATCCAAGCCCTTTCCTTTCCATAAATTAGAAAACAAGGGTATTACGACATGTTGAGAGATTGTGATTTTCCCCAGGACTTCTGATTTGAGATACTATTCGACATCTGCCCTATTGAGGCTTGGTGATAGATAAATATTATAACATATTGACAGTAAGATTTCAATATAAGAGGAGTTCCTAGGCAGTCCTGTTCTCAGATATTAGTCCATGTGGAAGATAACCTGAGCTCCGTATTGAGGTCGTAGAGTAAGTAAAGCCAAAGGAGCATGAGTATAAGAAGGTGAAGTGACAAAAGAAAACTTTTGCAGAATCATAGCCAACACTAATTTTGCTTCTAACAAGGCAAAATTCTGACCCACACATTTAGTTGGACCTGCACCAAAGGGCATAAACGCCATTGGATGCTTTGCAGCCTTTGCAATTCCTTCACTAAATCGCCCTGGATTGAAATCGTTTGCATCGTTTCCCCACAAAGCGGGATCATGGTGCATTGGGAGGATCGGAATCACAACTTGAGTGCCTGCAGGAATTGAGAGCCTTCCAAGTTTCATTGGCTCACATGCCTGTCGAGTTAGAAACACTGCAGGTGGGTAAAGCCTCAAAACCTCATTTATGATCATTCCCACCTACAAAACATTGAAACAATATTTTAAGAGACAAATCCAAAATACTGCTTTTGTATTCAAATCCCAGTGCTTGTTTAACAATGATTATTATTACTTGTTAAATTGGGTATTGCTTCACATGGAAATTTCGGTCTGTGTCAGATGGTCCTTACAATTTTGAGGCGACTTAAGCTATCTGCATCTGGATAATCGGCTCTTCCACACACTTCCAGCACCTCTCTGCGACCTCGCTCTTGCCAATCTTGATGTATGCCCAACAATATTATGCTCCATGTCAAGAGGAGTGACGTCGTTTCATGACCGGCAAAGTAGAAAGTCTTACATTCATCAATGATTTCTTCTGTAGTCAGGCTCGCCTTACTTTTTACATTGACTCCCACCTGCTCCCTGCTCTGAGACATCATAAAACCAAGCAGATCTGCACCATAGCTACCTGTTTTTTCCATTCCAGTAGTCTTTTCCCTGGCATCTATAACTTGTCTTAAGGATCTTCTTATTTCTTTCTCCAAATTCCAACGTTGCCTATTCTTTGTAGTGGGCAGAAACCTGATGAGAGGAATCACTCAGACATTACATATCAATGAAGAAACCAAAAGAAGTTATAGATTCCTAAATTACCAAGGTATTCATTTTATTGAATAAGATGTCTTCTCAAGATAAAAATTCATAAACATAATTCTTGAAGGACAAAGGCATTTGAGATGGGAAGATATAGCTAAAAAAAACAGTGGCACTCCCAACTTTAAAACAAAAATTGGAAAATCTTTCCAGCGATTGTTTCAAGAAAAACATAACAGGGACAGAGACTCAAATCAAAATGTTGAATGGATTCTTTGGTAATTTAAGATCGACACATTGTACTTCCACAAAACACAAGTTTCTCACCTGAAACCTGGAATATAAACAGTGCGAAATAATTCAGATGTAAGAATCATCTGTTTGGTCTGCATATCAAAGATATGCTTCCCCTCTGTAAAACTGCTACCAAATGCTGTGCGGGCAATAACATCTGCTGTGAGATCGCGGAATTCCTTTAGCACTTCAAGTTCGGATGCACCTGACAATATCAATTTACTCCATTCATCCAACATATTGGCACTACTTTTCACAATTGTTGGAATCATACCCTGTAGTTACAGAACTAGTTAATCAAAATATGACAGAACATGTCTTCCAATGAAATTCTGTATATAAATATCAAAATAGACATTTATTTACAAAATAATCTTACATGTTTTCTAACAGATTTTTTTTTTATGCAAGAATCATGTATCAGGATTATATTTAGGATAAAAGTATTTTCTACAGATAGGAGCAGAATATCGGTATTCAAAAAGCACCAGCCAAGACATTTCAGTAGTATCTCAATTCAAGAGAACTAGTTCTACGCTCTACCGGCCAGCAAATTAAACAAAACTAATTCTTAATATTAATTTACTCCATTCGTCCAACATATTGGCACTGCTTTAGCACTTCAAGTTCTGATGCAGCTGACAATAACAATTTCCTCCATTCATCCAACATATTGGCACTGCTTTTCACAATTCTGGGAATCATACTCTGTAAACATATTGGCACTGGTTTTCACAATTGTGGGAATCATACTCTGTAATTACATATATAAGTTTCTAGTATGACATAACATATCTTCCTATGAAATTCTGAATATAAATATCAAAATAGAGAAGCACTTATAAAATAATCTGCATAGTTTCTGACAGATTAGGGTTTCAGGGCAGCAGGGGCATGGGTTTCCTCATGGGAAAATCCACTGGCTTAATTATTCTATCACAGGTTAACTTGTTATAAAATTATTTGGCCTTAAATAATATGACCCTGCACCAGACATCCTACAGATTGGTTCAAGGTTTGAGACTAGAATCTCCTTGAAATTAATTGCATTCTACTTGGAATGATTTTTAACTTGCAGGTTCAGGGCTCAAACACTCATAACTGCTTCTTGTGACGCCCAACTGTGAAATTTGGCCAAGGAGATATATTCTATGGGGGCACTGATTGTCCATGGGATTACTTCTAATCAGAGGAATCACCCTGGCTCTGCAAATAGTAAAGGCCCAATAATCTGCTCCACTGATGATAATGGGGCATAACTCGAGGGAGTATGTCATGTGAGAGTGGCATGGGTTTGGCTTTCTGCTCATCGATCATTCTGGATATTTCTGCAGAATTCCCATAGAATAGCCTGTAAGGAGGTCCCCTGATTCCTTGGGCTTCAAATGACTTTTTCACTTGCAGAGGCTTCCACCATAACTTTGCTACAATCTTGAGCAGAAACAAAACTAAACCAGCACAAACAGCTCCCAAACCCCAAAATACCCACTCCATATTCCAGAAGTGGCCAACACCCAGTAATTATTTGGTTCTGAAAGCTTCAGATTTGATGTCGCTATGTCTATGCTGCCCAAGTGTAGGATCCCTTCTATTCTTGTTATATCTGCAAAAAGGAAAATGACATATTCATTTTGTGGACTACGATAAATGAATGCAAGTAATTTCAACGAGTCTCGTGATCAAGAGATGACTGATTAGATTAGCAGTAAGTGGACAGATGATTGAGATGGAAAACGATTTCTTTCTAGGTCTTAGGTACCTTTGTGGATAGTTTTTAAAATTTTTAAGTTATAACAATTTATATACTTTGTTTTTTGAGTTTTAATGGATGTTAAGTTTAAATTAGTATGAGTGAGAATTTTGATTACAAATAATTTGCATAATTAAATAAGGATAAATGTTTGGAATAATGTGCATTGTGAAATCAAATATATTAGTTCTCTAGTAGCTAATTATCTGAAAACAATAAATTTGAGTGGTGGTGTATTTATTATGTGCATCATGATATGCTAGATAAATAATAGAAAACTTGGTTCATTTTTAACAAATGTGTGTCATTTCTTTGTTATCAAGTTTCATCAATTATGGTTATCCATCAAAAGGAATAAAAGAATAGGTCAAACATAACCAAAGTATTGCAAACACCTAAAAATAGAAAATGGCTTAGAATGGAAGACCCTTGAATTAAATATTACTTCAGAAACAACATATGTCTTTTCCTATATTCACTTCTTCGTGTAGCTTGTAATTTTTCATAGAGATGTGAAATCCACTAACATCTTGTTGCACAATAATATGCAACTAAATGTGGTTTGTTTTGCATTGACGAAGGTGGTGCCTCTAGAGTTCACATGTTTGTATAGTTTGCCAAGGAATGCCCTATTGTCTAGACTTGGCCTATCATCAAATGTATTGCCTCATAAATAAAATAAATTAGCACTAATATAGTACAAAATCAAGATGGTTAGAATAAAACGGAACTTGTGCATGTTGTAGATAGCATAGAAAAAACTCCACACTCAAATTTTGGTTTCTACACAAATCATATATACATTACATGAAATATTTCTACCATGATTTTTCTCCAAAATAAAAGTGTTGGAATAAAGGAATTTTCATCTAAGCTTGAATATAGAAATGATAAGAAATGAGAAAAAGAGATATTACATTAAGATGTTGATAGGTAAATTCAAGGCTTGAAAATGGTAAATAAAGTTTGTGAGAAAGTCCATAGAAGGCAAACCAAAAGTGAGCAAGTAGATCAGTTTTCTGTGTAAAATCTAATGTGTCTAGTTGAATGCTTAATTTTATGCGTAAGGATTTTCAAATTATACTTTGTAGGTAGGAGGGGCAAAACCCACATTTGTTACTATTCTTGTTCTTACAATAACTTAAGTCGGGATGATAAATGTAGGATCTTGAGGCAAAGTTTAGGTGCATGGAAATTTGAGCTAATGATAAGGTGAATGTGTAGAAATATGTACAAGTGAGACAATAATAAGGTCAAAGTAAGAGTAAATGAAGATTGATAAAGATTATGAAAGGAGTGAACTTAACACAAAACTGTACCACATATCACTATGTAATCATATTAAGGTATTCAATTAAAATGGAAACAAAACCAAATGGGAATTGGAATGAGTACATGAATCTCACCACTATAAATATGTTGATCAAGACAAACCATACCAATAACAATTACATTTAAAAGAGGGAAAACAATAATTCTAAATTATTATTGTTTATATCCCT
Organism: Sequoia sempervirens; assembly: GCA_007258455.2. NCBI lineage: Eukaryota > Viridiplantae > Streptophyta > Pinopsida > Cupressales > Cupressaceae > Sequoia > Sequoia sempervirens. The sequence continues at coordinate 37,596 of VDFB02373580.1, forward strand.
TCAAAACATAAATTGTATCCTTGTACATGATGGCTAGGTTGACTTCAAAGTAATTTTCTTGAAGATTCTCCCTTTCCTTTCAATCCATATTCTTAAAACAAGAATGGGTGGTATCAAATATCATAAGAAAAGAAGAGCCTTTCCCTTGAAGATAAACTTCCATTCAACTAATAGTGACTCAATAAGCACATACATAACCAAAGAGATCTTACATTTGTCCATTATCTTTTCCTATAGCTTGAAGGTAAAGGAATAGCGAAGGAGAAGGTACATGGGCTATTTTCACCTACATTATCACACAAAATACATTTAAGGTTCTTGGATAACCCCCTTTTTAAATTATTCTCATGATATAAATTTATCAAATTTTTACCTAGCTTTGTACTTCTAAACCACTTTCCACATGACTAGAGTAGTTGTGAACAAAATCCTACATATAAAATTCCACATAATTCATCCATGTCTTATATCCATCATCAACATCTGCAATCTCACCTAAAATCCAAAAATACCAACTCCCACATTCGTCGTGTCTTGGTAGCAATAGGTTATCATAAGGACTCTAATGAAATTCTATCACAATATGCACATTTAGATAAGGCAAAACCTAGTATTAACAAGGATCAAAATAAAATCAATGGGTTATATACAAGCACAATGATTCTAGCAACATTAAATTCCTTACCAATGAAAGTAAAGTAGGCCAATTTAATAGTGTACTCCCCAAAATAAGATACTATCTTATTTTTTCCTTTTCTCTAGAAACAATTAATTTAAATTTGTTTAGGAGAGAATTGAGGATAAAACATTACTAGAAAAGCTTGTTTAGGAAAATAGTCTAAATAATTTTCTACATTTTGATTGCTTTACTATTTTATTCCTCTCACTTCTAGTAGTTCTCTATAGATTATCCCTAGACCTTGCGAAGAAAGCAATAAAGATCTTTTAGGTCATCCTTGAAGTTAAGTGGCTAGTTTTCAAGTAAATTATATTACCAAAAAATTAACTTTCAACCTCTCTGAACATTTAATTTGGGGAAGCAAGAAAATTACTGTAAAGCTTTGGACCTCTACGATATTCTTTAGTGTAAGCTAGTGAACTGTGGATTGAATTATTGTTGAATCTGCTAAAATTCCTTCACTAGAGATATATCTCCCAAATATTGGATTTCCTTGTAAAAATGTGCACTTGGATATTTTTCTATCTAATGTATTCTTTGACACATTGAAACATTATCTAGAGATGCTCTTAATTACCTTCATATTTTGGGAATAGATTGGAATATCATCATTTTTTGTGACAAATTTATTCAAGTAATCTCTAAATACCTAATTCATAAGGCTCATAAACATTTTTAGTGTGTTGTTGATCCTTAAAGGGTACTACCACAAATTCATAATGGTCATATTGCCTGCTCAAATATTTATGCAACCAAATCCCTAAAGATAGGTTATTTGTAGTTTTAGGGGTGTTAGCCACATGAAAATAGACCTTCAACTCATGATCAAGTAGAGACAACTATGGACCAATTTTCTAAGGTGGATAACTTCTTCTTTGACTTTAGGATATGCTATGCCAAGAGGGGTTTTCCTTGAGATGTTGTATTCGAGATAAATAAATGGAATGGGGATAAACCTTGAAACAAACCATATCCCTTACATAGAACACTTGCACTTTTCTATCACTAAGTGGCCTATATGCTAGTTTGACAACACATGGGTTCTACAATTCTATAAAGTAGATAAAAAGCCATATAAAGAGATTTAAGATGTGGATTTGACAACCCCTAATGATGTTACATGCATCTAGAAATGAAAGTATAGGTTCAATGAGAACAACACAATATAAAAGAATATTGATTTTATGTTTTCAATGTGTTGGTGAGATGTGAGGTTGAGAATAATGAAGATGATGCCTTTATTTAAAAGGGAAATAGAGTCTTAGGTTTAATGATCCAAAGGGGAACACCAAATAAAACCATCTATATTATGCCTTAATCAAGATATTAGTAAGAATAATACGTACTATTGAGGCTTAAAATTGCACCCTAGTACAATTTCCCACAATAAACCTTCACTTTAGCCTTATAAACCCAACAATGAATTTTTTTTCCACCTTTGCCTCGCTTTTCACACTTGCCTTTGTTACTTTCCATCGGTGAGGGAATTTTTGTTGAGGACTGCTGCACGCCATGCAAACATTTGTGTGTTATGCTAGTGTCCTAATAGGATTCTCAGGTCAGTGGAAATTGGAGGTGTTACATTCTCTACCATCCTACGAATTGTAATGCCCCCTACAAACCTTGACCGCTCGAAAGCATCGTCTTACCTCCAAAAAGCCTCTTTGAACTTTATTCTATCCATTCTAGCAAATCTCAATTATCTCAACTTCGATTCATTTAACCTTCATTCTTGCTCCTCTCATTCTACATTCTATACCATTGTTGTTGCTTCTACACCATTGTTTATTAAAAGTTTTCAAGATTCATATTGTTGGTGTGATCGTCTTGCTTTCTCCCTTCCTCTCTCGGCTTCTTCAAGCACATAGAAATGAGGGTAACAAATTTGGTTACTTACATTGTCTTTGCATTCTATAAGTTGTGTCTATTTCCATTTCTTTATCATTTTTCTCTATACTATGATCTATTGGTTGTCCTCATGACATTACATTAGAACTCAAAGCATGTCATCTCCAGTTATCTTGAACTAGAATAACACAATTCTATGTAACTTGATGATCCTTGGTGACTTGTTGAATGACTTTAAATCATTAAAAATATGAGAGACAATAAGAAATAAAATGTTTACCTAAATTGGCATATACCTTGTCAAGTCTTCCATATCTAGAAAACAAATCCTCAACCTCTGAATATCGAGACTCATACTCTAATTTCCAAAAATGCAGAGGATTCATTTTTGGTGCTCACTATCTTCTGAAATAAACACTTATAAGTGTTCCATGCAAAGAAAGAAAATTACTAGCTTTATTCATACAAGTTTATTTTTAGCTTGCACATGATACAAGAATCAAACAATTTTTTAAGGTCAAACAAGCTATATTAAGAGTTAAGTACTTGATACTTAGGGTTCTAGCATGCATATACTAGGATTTAAAACAAAGTCATAGAACAAAATAAGTTTATATGTAGAATGGGTAATAGACAAGTTTATCTTTATAAAGAGAACAATGTTTCATGTAAACAACCACCATAAAGCACAAGGATATGCAACATTGAGCAAGGGATTACAAAGCATGAATAGGCATGATTTAGAAAAAATAATAAATCACCAACCTTGGCAATAATAGGATGGAATAATTCAAGACAATAACATTCAAATTAGTAGAACTAACAAATAATTATGCCAAGCTTCTTGCTTACTATGATGGTTTGTAATGCATAAGTGAGCATAATATAACAATTCATATGTGGAAGGTGATTATAAACTTGATATTCATATGGTGCCCAAAGCTCTAATGCATGTAAATTTGATAAATTTTACAAATTCAAACACTTGATGAGGCTTCATTAGGTATCAGCTAACATCTCGACCCACATCATGGCCTACATTAAACACAAAAAAGAGTTGGGTGCCCAATATGTTTGCTAATTATTAGAGTGGACCTCTCTTCTTGAAGACGTTTAACACTTTTCAAAGGCCTCTATTCATTACCATCCACCATCTACTAGAAAGTCACCTTAGAGAGACCTTGCAATGAGAAATCTGAATATGATGATTGCTAATTGTAATAGGGTGAATTTGCACCCCTAGGTGAATTCCCCGTTTAATTTCCCCTACCTTAGAAAATGTAAACCCGATGATGCCAAATCCTTCGTCGCCACCTTATTCCATCCACCTAGCCATGCCTTTTTCCATAGGTGAAGGAATCTTTATTGCGAACACACACACCACATAGATGTTCGTGCACTGCACTGTCATCCTAGCAGGATTCCTATCCCTAATTTTTGTAGAAACATTACATTTCTTATTGGGTGTGAAGTGTAACATATCATGCCTCTTTGACTGACAAAATTTGAGTCTTCTACCTCCATTTTGCTAATTCAAATCTATCAACTCTCATTCCTTCACTCTCTCTTGACTTCTACTCACTTTCTTTACTCTCTCTTGCATTCTAGCTCATTCTACTCTCATTCTTGTGCTTCTACACCACTTCTCTTGGCTGTAAGCTCTTCATTTTGTCTCCAACACTACATTCTTGTTGTAACACCATCGCCATTGGAGGATCATCAAGCTTCTTCCTTCTGCTATTAGCCTTGAGTGCTCATAGTTGTGAAGTTGATATTGTTATTTTTTGTCCATTTGCATCATCTTGTTTACTGAGTATCATTCTAGTTTTTTGTGCTCTCTACTTAGCAATACTATTTTCTTTCTACTTTATATATCACTTTCTACACTTTTTGGCTATCTAGTTTTCTGTGGAGGTGGGAACACCAAAACATGAGTCTAACTGAGGTAGACCTCAAACACAACCCAACATTTTGTGTAGGTGTTTTTGAGTGGAGCTACTTGAAGAATCAACTTGTGGGTAAAGTTACATTTTCCCACTCTCTTTATCATTTTCACAATAGCTTATGTCTAATGTTTCTTTCATTATATTTGTTGTTTATGTATTTTTATATTCTCTGTCAAAACATAAAACATCACATAGTTAGGAAGTTAGTAGGTTCTTAGTGTCTTTATTTGTTTTCTAGACCTTTGTTTGTACAAGATGCCAACACATCCTTGAGATGTCAACGCACCATTTTGGAGTCTGAGATCCACACTATTTTCCTTAAATAATGAGCTATCTAGGTAGTAGACTGAACCTTTGAAGTTGATTCTTTTGACTTTGTGAGCATTTGGTTTTAGCAGAAAGGAAGCGACAAGTTATTTTCCCTTCCTTTTCAGCCTCAGTACCTTGTCCTTTTCAATCTATCTAGAAAACTTGAGGTAGTTTATGGAAGCTCATTCCTTGGGGCTCTCCCATGACTTGGAGTCCCAAGGGTGACAGACCCCCCTTCTCTACATTTTTGTGAACTTGATGTGAACGTCTTCGGTTCTATTTCTTTGTGTCAGGTACTCTTCTCTTGCATCTTGAGCGTGTTGCAAAATTTTGTATATTGTAAAGATTTATGAGCTTTACAACTCAATCTACAACCTCTGAGCATGTTGTCAGAAGAAGTATGCAACAAATATATATAAACCCTAATAAGGTCACTATAGGTCCCTCTTTTGATAAGGTAGTTTCTAGAACAAATACAAGTTTCTCTAGTCCCTTTAGGCTCGAAGGCCCTCGTATTCCTACTCCTCCCACTTCTCCTTCTACTTCATCTTTGGAAAAGGATGAGACTATCAAAATTCCCATAGAGCAACTTCTGGCCCTAAACAAAAGGCTTTCAAAGTTTGGGGAGTATTTGGGAAAGAAAGGATTATGGCTAAGGATATTAAGTTTGTTAATAAGTTGAGAGTCATGTTGGATAAGGATCGGATGGATCTTGAATTCCTCTGGGGTATTGGCAACATATTATACACTCATGTACTATCATACAACCCTAGGTCTAACATTTCCTGAGATCTTGGGTTTGAGACTATTGAAACATAGATAGAAGTCTTGATGCCCAAGGTGTCAATCTAAATGGCCAAGACTAGCTCATACGTCACCATTACCATTGTTCCCTAGCCACCCCTACCATTAAAGTAAACAAGGTACCCTTAGGCTTCAACTCTGCTAGCTCTAATGTTATTAGTGGTATTTTTGGAACCCATGCTGGTCCTGGTGGTGGGGCATCTACTGGAATGGCCTAGTTGGTGGCCTCGGTGGCTCTGGTGGTAGTTCCACTGGTCCTATTTTGTCTTCTAACCTTGTCTTGAATGCCTTGTTATAGAACATGGGTCAGATGCAGAATCAACTAGTGAAATTATCCAATGCTATTTCACAACCTATATATTTAACCCTTCTTTCATCATAGTCCTTTGTCGATAGCAATTCTAAATACTCCTATCCTGTAGGGAATGGAGATTCCAAAGCTCAAGATATATAGTGGTAAGGGAGATCCTCAAACACATGTCTCGACATTTAATGTGATGTGTAGAGATTTATTCCACCATGATGCTTAATGGTTAAGTTGTTTCCAAGGTCTCTTAAGGACACTACCCTCGAGTGGTATTATTCCTTACCATACAATTCTATCTTTTTGTTTGATCAACTAGTAAATCAGTTTCTCCAATAGTTCCAAGCTAATATTGGATTGAAGATGACCTTTTCGAATCTTGTCCGATGTAAGCAAGGGGACAATGAGAAGATAACTAATTTTATTGCTCATTATAAAAAACTTTTCTCATAGATTTCTTATCCTTTGCTTGACTCAAATATTCAAAAGGTTTTTTTTGGAAACCTACAGAGGCCTTGGCAAGAAAAAATTGCTTTAATGAAATATCCTTCTTTTTTACATCTATGTGTTGTGCTACGAGAATGCCAATAGATGGTTGCACAGTTCAGGGGATCTTCCTTGCAATCTCATTCAAAGGGCCAATCTATAGTGTTAGTTTCTGGTAAGAACAATGTTTTTGTAACACATGGTCTCTACGCCTAACGACAAGAGCCTGAAGTGCAATAGGAATTTTATAAAGTTATTTGGTACTTACACTTCTATGTTGTAAATATTATCAAAAGATAAAGTCCTAACATTACTAGAACCTTGACCTCTTACTGAACCCTATCCAAATTGGTATGATGAACATCAATTCTACCAATACCACCAAATACATGAACATGATATTGAAAGATACATGCTCCTATGTCATGAGATCGAGGATTGCATTGATGATAGTACTATCTATCTCGACGAGAAGAAGAAGAATTATAATAAGTTTGTGAAAAATGCTAATAGTGAATTGCAAATCTATACTGGCCCATTTCTATCTCATTTTGCAAATTTAATTGTTGAAAATTTTACTTCCTCTGAGTCATATTTAGGGTATGTTAACATGGTCTCATTTACATGTATTCCTTCCACTCAGCCTGCGAGTGGATCACTAGACTTAAATTTTCCCTCGTAGGATTTACCTTTGAATAAAGAGCCTTATCCCTTGTACATTCTTTCTTGTGTCAATGGAAACATTATGACTAGTGTCCTAGTTGACCTTGCGAGCTGAGTGAATGTTATAATAGAAGAAACTCTTCTTATAAAGTTTTTGCATAGGGAAGAATACAAAGAATCAAAGGCCACTATACACACACACAATGGACTCTCAACCTCTCATCTTGCTTTTATTACTCGTTCGGTCTTGCTAGGAATCAAGGCCATGGATACTCCTTTCTCATAATTTTGGAGTTGGACCTATTTAGGGTAAAACTGAGCATTTTGTGGCTAGTTTCCATGAATGGCATCATTTCGATGATTCACAAATGCCTCAAATTATCTCATGAGGGCTATATGCACATTGTACACAACACCTATTGCAAACCACTAGTGTCACATGGGGGCTTCTTGTTAGACCAATTTTGGCCCGCTCCCATCAAACCGCTCCCTTTGAGGAAGTACTTGCTATATTATGCCTATTTCAAGTATAAGATGAGGAGCATGGCACCAAAAGTGACCTATCTAGTATCCCCCTATGCCATCTCAGTAAAAGGTTCTATAATTGCGCAATAACAAGTTGCCTCCTCCTCCCAACAAAATGGGAAGGGGAAGCTTTCTCACGACCATGGGCCTTCCTCTTTTGTGTCTTCTGTTCCATCCACTTCCTCTTCTCACCCTATTTTGGCATCCTTAGCTCCTGCTCCCATGCCTCACATGGAGACCCTGATGGTGCTCGCTTGCAAAAAGCTAAGCGTCAAGTGTTTGAACTTCTTATCTTGCCCACAATTCCTAGACCCATTGTTTATGGCCAGGGGAAGTGTCCTCATGGAGATTCCCCCATGTCTTGACCTCCACGGCCTCCTACCATTCTTCCTTCTGCCCCTCTGGAAGCGAATGGGAAGAGGCCTACTGTCTAGGCACTCTTGTCTACTTCTCCAACTGCTTGTTAGAATTGGCTATGGAGATAGCCTACCAAGATCTAGAGGCCAAATGGAAAGCACAAAGAGAGAATATGAATATGACAAGAATACATTGTATTCTTATCAATTATGATTCAATTGATATATGTGTACAATGTAGTAGAGACCCCTCAATTATATAGCCAAGGTTAGATACAAGATGTCATAAGATTATGATAAGTGTCTTAATCATATGACATGAGACAACTTATCACTACTACCCAGGTCACATGTGTTACAAGTCAAAAGATAAGATAACAATTAATGACAACTAACACCTTCTAGAAAGATTCCTAGGACCTAAGTAAACTTAACATGTAAATAAGTCCCCTAGTAATAAATTAACTAGGTACAAGACTTTATTTACACCAACACCCCCCTTAAGTGCAGCTTAGGGAGTAGGAGATTATTATGTGAATGGCATAGAGATGCAAGAATGGGTCTCGACTACTAGGCCATGTTAGGTACCCATGTACAAATTCAAATGAAATCTCTCACAAATAGAGAAAAGGAGAAAACCTAGTGGGACAAAACTCCTCCCCAAAAGAGAGATGAAATATAAAAAATAAAATGATTTCAATAATGTATGAGAAGGACGAAACCCCATGTGAGGAAAAAGACCCCCTTTAAGAGAGAAGTAGAAGAGAGAAAATGCAACCCCCCCTCAATGTTGAGTCTTCTGCAATGATGGTAGTAGCTCAACATTGAATGTTGAAGATGATTCAATCTTGATGAGCAATGTTCCTACCCTTAGGAAGAAACAAAACCAAGAGTGTATGAAGGATTTTAGGAAGATGGATGGTGAATGATGTCTCTGAAACATGCGCAATTGTCTCCATGTAGATTCTGAAAGCTGACACACTCTAAACAGGCGTTCTACGCCACACTGTTGAAGAGAAATTTCCAGGATCTAGTAGAGATGAATGTAGAACATGATCCAATGACAAGAATGTCCCCTCTAAAGATAAAGAAGCCTCCTCCAAATGAATTCCAAAAGGATCTATAGTCTTGTCAAACTACAAAGAATGATCATATAGAGCATGAACAAGAGGGTCAAGGTTCTCCCTTAGAACAACTAAAGAAGGATATTCTCCATCAAATAGAAGATGAATTTCATCAATGATGTCCCCCAAATCTACAATATGAGACTCCACAAACAAGTCTGAAATACCTGTCAAGAATCCATCACAAGTGGCCAAATCTAAAAGACTATGAATATCCTACTGCACTAAATCAGAAGAAACCATTTAAGTAGTAACACAAGCATCATCGAATGCAATGGTAGATGGAGGAGATGAAATGCATGACTCAAGAACTAGATCTAATGTGAGAAATCCCAAGTTCAACAAGCCAAATGTCTCCTCTGAATCATGGTTCATATTGGAAGTGTGATCAACAGTCGAAGGAACAATGTCATCATCAGAAGAAAAATTTGCAAAGGTATGCAATTGAGATGAATGATCAACCACCCTAGTAGCAGTGATCTCTTGACTCTCCAAGTCTCAAATGATGATTGAATTAGGTGTGAACTCTGCAGTCATCCCATCTCCACCATGTGTAATTTGATATATGGGAATAAGATTGTTCATCAAATGAGGAACACACAAAACATCTTGGAAAGTATTATCCCCAAAACTAATAGATCCACTTCCCAATTACACTCATGTATGTATTGTTTCCCAACAAAATAGGAGACATAGTACAACGCTGAAAAAAAGAGAATATAAACTACGAAGATGCCATATGATGAGATGCTTCTAAATCTAGAAGCCATCTCCGTGATCCATGCCCTGAAAGACCACAAAGAGCACATCCTTTATATGTTGATGTAGATCCTTGAACTTTTTCCTTTTTAGACTGTTTTGAAGAAGGAGATGATTCAAACATTCTAGAAGGAAAATCAATATGATTCCTTTTGAGAAGGTTTTTCAACTCATCAATATCCCTCTTATAACAACAATGTTCTTCATGTCCATTCTTCTCACAATATGTACAAGTAGGCCTTTCCTTCTTAGATGTTTCTCCTTTTGAGGGTGAGCATTCTGATTCTTTATGTGGCTTATTCATTTTCTTATTTTTCTTCTTATCAATATTCATTGATTCTTTCTATACCTTAGACTCACTAGCCAACAATGCTTGTGACTTGGAAGACATGATTAGACCCATGTTCATTAACTTAGCTTCCTCTTGGATTATGAGATTTGAAAATTCATCAAACTTAGGATCAACATATGATGCTCCCATAGAAATTCAATGGGTATGATGTTGGAAGTTGAAGGTTGCATCAAATGGTTGTCATTAATGTTAGTAGGTTGTCATTGATGCCAACATAGTATTGTACGTATGAGTTGCTTACCAAAAGTTATTTCCCATTGAAGATGACCGTTATATGTGATTTGGTATGTTGGTTTCTAGGTCTGGTTCCTACCATGTGACAAGCTATGATTTAGATATTTGAAGATCTTGGCCGACTTAGCGTGTGCAATACTTTATGTGGACTAATTATGTCCTATGGATGTTTTGGCCAACATAAGAAATGCATTAACCTTATACATGGCTAACCTAATTAATAAGTAAGATATACATACATACATACATACATACATACATACATACATACATGTGTGTCTCTCCGGAAAGAAGATGAAAAAAAAATGAAAAGAAAAGAAATAAGAAGGATATAGAGAGAAAGAGTGTGGTAATAAAAAGGGTGAAAGGAAGTGAATCTAAGTGGGCCAGGAATAAGTGGAAGCGGTGAAGAGAATAATAGAGGTATTAAGTCAGGCACAAAGGTGTGAAACTACTTGATATGCATCCCACTACGCTATAGAGAGGCTTCATGGGAAGCTGAATTAACCTGAGAAAGGTGTAGTGCTAAATGAGTTCACTTTTTGGGAAAATAATGCTTGTATTCATTGTGATCCCATCTTTTGTATCTCGGGTGTGGGCGGTGAATCCTTATTATAGTAGTAGGCCTCATTTGAAGAAGTGTAGACACGTTTGCTTGTCGGTTTGATATTCTCTATAGTGTGGAGTTAATCCTGCCTTGGTTTTCCACCTTGGGTTTTCCATTAAATCTGAATTATATGTTTATGTGATGACTTTGGATTTTTACATCTATTGTTTAAATCATTTGTACAACATTTGGATCTTGTTTCAATAAATGGATTTAAAGAGAGATTGTTGGTGAAAGCCGTTAGCCCCCTCTCAAATTGTCACGATTTCAGCAATTTGGTATTGAGTGGAGGTCTTTTGGAATGAATTTTAACAGCAGAGGATCTTGGAAAATTAGACTAAATGATGAAGGATCTGAAACAGATGAAAGGTAAAGGAATAAATACCCTCAATTATGAGGCTGAAGATCACAGAAATAAAATGACAAAACAAGCGAGGGTAGATACATTGAGAATAAGAAATGAGATCCGAGAATTTAAGTTGAAGCATAAAAAAGAATTTACAGGACTAAAAAGAAACAAAGAGGCATTTACTGCAAAATCTAAGGATGGGGAAACTTGGAAGCAAAAAGGTGGAGAGACAATGAGATTTGAGGTGGAGATTGAACAAAGCAAAGAGGTATCAATAAAAGAGACAGAAGGTGGCAATGTATAATGAATAGGAAGTAGTAATTCTTAAATCTAATCTAGAAAAGGGAAAATAGTTTTGAAGACAAATCTAAGATAAGTTCGGGAATTCTTGATGAATTGATTTCATCTCAGAAGCTTGTAAAGGATAAAGGTGGTCTAGGACTCGAAGAAGGAAAAAGTTCAAAGACTAATCCTAGTTTCAACAAAATGAATAGGGTGATCCATAATAGTGGTTTACAATTTTTGGCCATTTGGACACCTAAAGAATAATTTTTTTTTAGCAGTTTCTTCACTTTTTGGGCACCTATAGTGGCTAAAACGTGAGGAATTTGAAGATGATGCAAACTAGTGATTTATGAAATTTTGTTTGTAGATTCTAAATATTTTTTTTTCAAAATTTTGGAATCAGATTGTACTTCTTTTTCCATCTCCGCCGAAAATAGTTTTTTCGCCAAAACAAACATTTTAAAAAATTGTACATCATTATAACACATAACTTTTTTTTTCAATGAAGGATAAAATTCCTAATTCTTCAATTTAGATTTAGCCAACTCAATACTCTAGTGCTTCCACTTGGTTAGATAGTTTTTATTAAATATTTTTTTTTTTAATCAGAGTTTCAAAGTCAAATAATTACAATTCGGACCTTAGTTAATTTGTATAATGCATAACTTTTATATATGAAATTCAATTTTTTGTTTGTTGGATCAAGGACATCAATATCCCAAATTACTTTCATATTTTTCAATTTTTTTTTGATAATCATTTTCCACATGTACTTGCATAACAAAGAGACCTTCATTTTCGATGAAAAACCTATGTTTCCCAATAAAACTAAAAACAAATACATAATAAAACCGATATATTAAGAATTATATTTTTTGGATGAAACTTATTCAAGGACTTCTAATTCTAGTTGGGTTTGTGAAGTATCCTGCCATTTTTTCATGTTCCGATGGGCTCTAAAATTGAAAAAAATTAGGTTTTGTTGTGTGTTTTGGGGAATGAGGAATAGAGGGGGTTAGTGGGCCATGCACTTTAATATCACATTTCTTTTTGTTTTGGGTGAGAAATGTGGGCCCTGTAAAGTAACTAATGGGCTCCTCAAACCTTTGGATTTAGAGGCCGAGACCTTTTTGGAGTTGGTCGAACTTGTAGGATTCAGTCTGAACCCCTAAAATATTTTTTGCAAGTAGAGGGTCATTTTCTCAATTTTCCTTCCTCCATCAAATTGTAAACCACTATTGTGGCTTCACCGATAGTCAAAGGAAATTTCAAGGCAGTACTTATCAAGGAAAGATTTAAAGGATCAATTCCGAAAGGATATCCATCTGACAACCTAATGATCAAAGGTACCCATGTTTTAATGGTTTTTGTTACTCTTGCAATAAATTCAAACATAGAGCAACAAAGTGTAGAAGTATGATGGACCAGAATAGAATAAGTCAGGATATTGGATTCTTTGTTGGACAATGCTATGTTTACAACAAGTTTGGACATAAATCTTCTGAATGTAGATGACATATAATGATGAACATGTTTAATACCAGTAGAAGAATTCATTCTTTTCAAGGCTACTATTATATATGAAATATCTTCAAACACAAGGATAATAAATGGAGGATAAAGATGAATACAAACTCTCTTGATCAAATATTTTTTATGTGCCACTCTTGCAACAAACCGGGACATATCTCAAAAATTTGTGAAAGCAATATTGGGGAGAAACTGAATCTGGAACAAAAGAACAAATTTATGAACAAGGTAGATCTAGAAGAAGTGGGCAGAGAAATGGAAAATATTTGGAGAAAGAAAGAAGAACCTGAGAACTATTGCCTATGTTTCACCTACAGTTAAATCAGGCAAGATAATCATATGTTAGATCTTCGGGAGGCCAATGGAACATTCACACGAGGGAAAAGACTCTACATTTGTTGCTAGGTCATGGGGAACTCAGCGGGAGAAACTGCCCTAGGGAGATTCGACATGAAAATCATCTAAGGAGAAAGTCAGCAGGACATTTTAGAGGTCTCGCTGACTAGCAGGGTTTCCATTAGGCCTGAGCGCTTCAAACCAGGGATCCTATCGGCATGAGTTCTCTTTTGGCATATAGTTTCGGTGACTCATAATGTCTCGCCAACAACAGTGAACCTTCGGTGTAGCTTTCAAGTCAGGGTAATGTCTCCCCGACTCCTAATGTCTCGCCAATGTATGAGGAGCCTTAGATGGAGAGATGCTTTTAGCATAAGAAGGCGGGATTCACTAGGAGGTCATAGTGAGGGCGAAGTCTTGCCAAAAGGAAGAGAGGTAATGTCTCCCCGACTCCTAATGTCTCGCCAATGTATGAGGAGCCTTAGATGGAGAGATGCTTTTAGCATAAGAAGGCGGGATTCACTAGGAGGTCATAGTGAGGGCGAAGTCTTGCCGAAAGGAAGGGAGGGAGGCCTCACCAAAAAATGAAAGGGGCTTGCCAATAGTTGAAGATATCACCCTGAGGTCCTGCTGACACCGGGAAGTCTTGGCGATAGAGGAAGTGTCATCGACAAGGGTCTTACTGACCAGTCAAGCCTCCAAAATGAAAAGGAGTTCGCCAAGGGGAAGGGATTTCTATGTGATGTATTGGAAAACTGAGATGTCTTGCCAACATGGACTAACTTTGGTGCAGTATTATGTTTTTGCCCTGAGGTTTCCTCGAAGTGAAGATGTCTCCCCGACCGAAGGAGAAATAAACTCATCGTCGGGTAGGATGGAGGTTATCGCCAAGAGGTATGGCCGAAGGAGTTGAGTCATACCAAGCGGAATGCTCTTGACATAGGTTGCAACCATCGCCGAGATGTCCGCCCGATTTGTGGGGGTCTCACTTAGAAATTAGCCAGTATGTCAATAGAAAACTTCATTAAGAGGTCTTACTAATTATTGAAAGTCTCTAGTACTCTTGAAGCCAGTTGGCAAAGGCGGGAGGATTGGAATAAGAGTCCTATACAAAGTGTGAGTGTCTCCCCAGTGACGAGGAAGAAGCCTGGGAGGAGCAGTGGATAGTGTCAGTGACTATTAAAGTCTCACCAATAAGGAGGCCTTCGGTATAGCTTTCCAAGTCAAAGAGAAGTCTCCTTGACTCATGATGTCTTACCGATAAGTGAACGACTTGGCGGAGGATGGATTCTTCAGCTTAGGTGGGTGCCTTCGGCAGGATGTCTTATCGACATCATGTGGTATCAGCGATAGAAGCGGGTACTAGTATAATATTTGATCCTCACTATGGTGTCTCCTCGAATCTGTGTTCTCTTGGTAAAAGGAAATCGGAGCTCGGTAAGGTAAAATGCATTCAGGAAGACACTAATGGCCTCTTGCTGATAGATGAAATGGGGCCCCGCCAAGCTAAGGAGCCTTCAGCGCAACCTCTGGCCGACCAGGGGGTCTTGATGGCCAAAGCAAACAAGTGGGGGTCCCACCAACGAAACATTATGTATCGCTAGGAGTTGGGGCTTTCGCCATGGGGTCCTGGCGGTGTCCAAGTCATTGAAGGTAGCCAATGCTTCAACATAGATCGCTGAATTCTTTGGAGGTCTCCTAAAAGCGGTCTCTTTGGTCTTGCTAGGAGATGGGATTTTCGTCCATATTATTTCAGTGACGACATTTGTATCATCGATAGGTTGCATAGGACATAATGCATGGTGAAGGACACTTTGATTATCTTCATGATTCTTTTCAAAAGAAATTTCGACCACCTACAAAGCTTGCGTGGAATACGCTTGACCAACTAGGAGGAGTTGAAGAGACCCGTGGCAGTCTGATCAGAATGAAGAATGTCAATGGGATGAATGCAACATGTATCTATTGTGAGCTCACGACATTCAAGGCGTTTAGGCGAAGTGGTTCGAATAGGACACGATGCCAGGGTCAGAATGAATGTGGTAGCTATGAAATATCCGAGGAAGACTTCTCCGGGGATGACTCTTCATAGCAGGGACACGCAGGGTTCTACATTTAATTCATCCGAAAGATCTAGGGAGATATTTTTTTGAGGACTGATATTTTGTAAGCCCTAAGGGGCTGGCACAGTTTGATATATAAGGCATTTTTTTTTGCCTTTTTGTAAGCAGTTCGGATTATACACTTTGAAGAGTTAGTGTTTTTTGTTAATCGTTTCTCAATAAATGTTTATTTTGTAACTCAACAGAAATCTGGAATGAAAAACAGAGTCCACTAGGAAAGCAAGTATTAATCCTTACACTACTCTCATTTCTGTATGTTAGCTTGTGCAAGTTTTCTTTAATAGTGTTTCTTTTAATCTATATTCATACCCCAAAGCTGTGAAGTTTGTTCCTTCCTCCTTAAGATATGTATGTAGATCAAAACAGTCAAGAGTGATGCGTAAGTCTAATGGGGTCATGTTGAGTAAGTAAAGCAGCTGCAGTCTAGTTTTCTCAGTGTGGTTGCTTTCTGTTTTCATTTTCCTGATTTCTTATCAACTCGGTGTATCACCATAGGAATAGTTCAGTATAGTTTCATTTTGTATGCATTTCTTCTCCCTTTACCTCACAAGGATCAATAGTTTAGTGATACCCAAAGGAAGTCGGCCTTCTCCAGAGGTTCACTCCAATCTTAGGTGACCCACAGCCTTAGAGTGATCCAATGTTTCAATAATCGTTTTACAACTTTACATGGATTGCATTTCTAGGTTACGACCATGAGTTTCTAGCATACTCGGTGGGACACATGAGGCTGGTGGAAGTGGTTTTGGTATGCAAATGATGAATTTTAGACTTTATAGAATTCCTTTGGCATGCTAGACTCCACAAGAAGAAGAACCCACAAATCCGGTGCCTTCTATAGTTTGTAAAGGATTCGGACTAAATGAGGTCCATTTGAATGTTCATTTATCACTTACCAAGAAGGAAAATGGAGCAATAGAAAAAAAGAGGAACCAACATTATCTATTCTAGAACTTAGATCTACTCCTCCATCGATTCTAGGATCTGTTTTCTATACAAGTAAATCCCAGTGGCTACCTCGATGTGCGGCTCCCAGGAATCAGCCTTTGTGCAGCTTTCTGCCAATAGAAGCATTGCCCTTGAATTTTGCTTTGCTAGCGGCATCCCAGTAGCCTTAAAGTGCACGCCCAATTTTAGAGGCAGGCTTCTCCAATTGAACACACACTTAGAGAGATGTGAAAGCCCCGTTGCTTCCCAAAGTCCATCCCACACCTTGCAAGGATGTTGCAGGTGAAAATACTACATTTGCTTCCACTAAAAGAGAGGATTGTCTGTGATGAAGTATACAGGAGGCCTACGGTCAGTTCAATTGCAACATACTGATGAGACAATTTGGGAGACCAAGTTATATAAGCAATTTCAAGGCCGGATCCTAACAACTATCTATCTTTGAGGCAATTGGTTGTTACCGTCAAGAGGGGCTCCCACAAAGGAATAGATGAATGAATTTCAATTTAGATTTGAGGAGAACTTTGGATGGATCCACCACAGCTGGTGAGGAGCCACCTCTAAAATGCATTTTGTATTTCTTGAGGGCTGAACCCATGCATTTATCGCCAATCTGGATCAATGGGAGGTGTCTTGCAGGATAGAGCCAAGCTATCAGAGCTGAAAATAGCTTAATTCAAGCTAGTAAGCTTGCTCCCAGACCTCCAATGCCCATATTTCTAGAGATTCATGCAAACATTCCTCTGCAAATACCACCTTTCACACCTCTACCAGCTGTACCAACACTGCCAGCTGCTATTCCAATCATTGAAAAACAAGAAAGTGTTGCTTCAAGCTCATCACAGGAGTTAAAAGAGATCAAAAGTCTTTTACAAACTTTTGGCAACAAGTTGGTGCACTTGGAAAAGCAACAGACCTATTCTAGGCCTTATCAACAGCAGAATCAGGCCTCAAGTCAGCCTTTTCAAGGTCACCAGCAACAATTCCAAGGGAATAAACAATAGTATCAGGGCAATTATCAAGGCCCAAGCAGAGTGTGAATACAAGGCCTTTTCAGGCCTATGCTCCAACACCTGTTAGTGCGAACAAGGAGCTGGTTCCTATCCAAAACAACTTAGCAGCAGACTATGAGTGGTGTTACCCTTGTAACCAACTTCATAATCAAGCCACTTGCTCAAATGGACTAATCAATCAGGCACTTATGGTACATAATGCTTCAAGTTCGTAGCAGAGTGCATGCAATGATGCATCTTCACAACACTAGGACCAATTTAGCAATGATACAACCCTGCTTAACTGGCAAGGTCAAGAGTTATATGGGTTGAACGAAGATAGTTCTCTAGTTGTAGCTAACACCAGGGCAAAGAAGAGAGCTTTTGAGCTTAGTCAAGTGGCTGACAAAGGAAATTCAACAACTGTAAAACCATCTACATCTCGAGCGACTCGTGTTTGACAAAGAAATCAGCAACTTCTAGACAAGGAGCAGTCACACCCGCAAGCTGATCATACTGGTATAAAGGTACATCCTAAAGTAAATCCAATTGCACCTTATAATATCCTTGATATTATAAAAAAAATGAATGTTACAATGTCCATGTGGGACTCCTTATCCTCCAGGGTCAAAAGGATATGTTATAGTTAGCCCTATTAGGTTTGAAAATATATACATTAGATGCAGGAGCCCCGATGTGTGAGTTAGAGGGCATTAACAAATAATTCTCAGGAAATGATCAAAGTAGCCTTGCATAAAAGGCTGAAATTAAGCCACCTCAACTTTCTCGATGTCACGAGTGATTATTGGTGATAAAACTAGTCCATAAGCTGGCATGTGGTAGATAGTGTGGAGACCAACAGCTCCATGCCAAAATATAGATTCTTTGACAAACTTGGATTCAGAATACCGGCCTTTAGAGGTGATCCATTGGATAGTACTTGAGGATTCTTTAGGTACTCATCAAAGTTTAAAATCCTACTCCATGCTTGTCCCTAACACCCCGTTCCCAAGACATATGCCATCATGAGCTTTCCACCCTGCTTTTCCTTGGCCTTATCAAGGGCTTTTACAGCCAAGATAGGTGGTTATGTGTCGACTGATTGGTCACATATGCTATTTAGAACAAGATATGGGACTAAGGTTACCATCAAGTCTGAAAGGTTGGCCAAATACCACATTGAGCCATATAACCCAAGCCCTATCAATGTTGCTCCTTCCTATGCCGATACAGAATTGTGACTGCTTTCTGCAATGTTTGCATTTGCTACTCAAAAAGAACTCCAATTAGAAGTTGTTCCTGACATGTTGCTGCATGAATGGGTAGTTGAGAATGTCTCGGACAGCCCTGTAGACCTCATTCAAGATGCTGGTATGGGAAACTATGTCATTCTTGAGCTTGATACAGAGATTCCAAAACTTAAGAGATGCTTAAATCAGTTATTTACCCAACCTAAATGGGCTGGGAGATATACTCTGATAGGTAAAAGAAACTCTGGTAGAAAACAAGATGTTGGTATGGGAAACTATTTTCATTTTGAAGGAAATGAAGAAAATTCTGGTAGAAAACAAACAATATTGAATACTCGCAGAGCTTTTTTCTCTTATAGGACATTTTACAAATTGGCTGATAGCTTTGGCAGAAGGAGGAACTGACAGAATAAAGTACAGATGATGATGTCACAAGAAATAAATTATCCTTTATGATGAAACCCTAAAAATGATGAGTTAAATAAGGAAGGTTGAGTAGTCATTTCTCTTTGAAGTGAATGAGCTAAGGAAGAGTTAGGGTCATTGGCAAGCAAAAGTACATGGAACAAGGCTGAAGCAATGGAGTCAAAGGAAATGGTGGTATTTAATCCACACAACAACGAATTGTATAAATTGAGTAAGTTACATATTAATGAATTTGATCACGAAAATATTTGAAATCTCAAGACTTCTCTTTCAGTTGAGAAAATGCAAATGGTCAAGAATTTAGGGAACAAGGGTTTAGACATTTGGAGGGAATTTCCATACTTTTCGAATGTGGACATTGTTTGGTTTATCTTAAGCAAAATTCAAGGTGATCAGATGATCTTTGACAAACCCTATGAGATCATGAAGGAATCAATTGCAACAATAACAAGACTATGCAATAATGGACCCATTCCAATCAAGAATTTAGTAAAGAACAAAGAGGTCGAAGCCCTAATTGGGGTAACAGGAGATCAAAGGGAACTTATAATTCACACTATAATCAACCCAGTGATAAGGTATGTGGCATATGGCATTTCATATAAGATTTATTATAGAAATAGGGAAGGATCCACTCCAACAATTTTTTCTTATGTTGCACATCAAATGGTTGAGAAAAAGGAGGATTTTGACTTGTGTGAGTTACTAAGGAATCAATTAATGGAAAATATAACTATGAAAAGGAATGAAAATTATCCTTTTCACTTTGGATCTCTAGTTATATGCTTGATGATTTAGTTTTTGAAATGTTACCATTGAAAGAGAATGTTGTGTGGAAGTCAGTCATACCAGTTGGGAAGCAAGTTTACCAATATTTGGAATGTCTAGTAGAAAAGGAAAATATTTGTAAAGAATATTTTGAAATCAAAATAAATGCATGGAGTGAGGGTATGATTTCTTGTCCAATTGTGATTTCTGAGGTAGGATTATCCTCTAGAAAGAGGAAAGTAAGAAGAATCAGTTCAAGTCCCCCTTCAAAAATTAAGAAGATGAAGAAAGAGGAAAAGAAGAAAAGGAAGCAAAAATTGCAGAAGCATTTGATCTGGTATCAATGGATGATGATGAAGAAGATGTTACTAAAGAAAATGTGTTAAAAATTCTTGAGAAATTTGATGGATTGAAGAAGATTGGAGATGCATGGTTGTCTTGAGCATCATATGAACATGATGAGATTACAGATGCTTTGGCTATTTACATAATTCATAATGATATTAATCTAAGAGAATTGAAATGTACTTTACTAGAAGTATTGATTGAGAAAACTAAAAATAGACTAAGGGAACAATCATCTGGTGAAATAGTAGAAAATGACGAAATTCAATTGGCTATGGAAGAAAGATGTCAAAATGCACAAAAGAGATTGATTGAGAGCATAAATGAACTAAACATGTATAGGTATTGACTTCGATGACCTACTGCTATTGGAAATTATAGAGCAAAAATTGATACTATTGAGCATGAACTGAATTCTATTGGAAAAACATATGATGCTCTTAATGACAAGGATGGAACACAAAAGAAAAGGATCAATTCCTTACAATTTGACCTTGTAGTCACTATCATACAAAGGGATGGTATTGTGAAGACCTTTTGGAAAGTTAAAGAGATAATTGAGTTAGGATTAGAATAGCTTTCCGGTCTCCTGATGGATGCTGAGAATAATGCATAGAATATTGCTATTCCAGATACCCTTCTAGAAACAATTGATTCAATAGCAAAGAACGATAGTATTTGTCTAAGCATCAAGCTGGCAGTGGATTCTTGGAAGACATATCTTCTAGAACTGAAAGAAAAATACAAAAAAATATTTTAAGGAAAGAAGGATTGAGGTAAAGAACCATTTTTGATAGCTTTTTTTGCAAAATTTTTGAAGCAAAGGGGAGATAGAACTCTTTTTTTGTCATTGATGTCAAAGGGGGAGAGGAAGCATGTGAGAAGAATGAAAATAATTTCATCCCATCAAAATATTTACAAGGATGTTGTTGTTGGATTTTCACATCTTGTGTTGCCATCAATGAAAATGGGGGAGATTGTTGGAAGTTGAAGGTTGCATCAAATGGTTGTCATTAATGTCAGTAGGTTGTCATTGATGCCAACACTGTATTGTAGGTATGAGTTGCTTACTAGAAATTATTTCCCATCGAAGATGACTATTATATATGGTCCGATATGTTGGTTTCTAGGTCTAGTTTCTAACGTGCGACAAGCTATGATTCAGATATTTAAAGATCTTGTGACTTAGTGTGTGCAATACTTTATGTGGGATAATTATGTCCTATGGATAATTTGGCCAACATAAGAAATGTGTTAACCTTATACATGGCCGACCTAATTGATAAGTAAGATACACACACACACACATATGTGTGTGTGTGTGTGTGTGTGTGTGTGTGTGTGTGTCCAAAAAGAAGATGAAAAAAGATGAAAAGAAAAGAAATAAGGATATAGAGACAAAAAAGTGTGTGGTAATAAAAATGGTGAAAGAGTGAATGTAGTAGACTAGAATAAGCAAAGAAAGAAAAGAAAATAAGTGTGTGATCATAACATAATTATTGAGCGATTACTGATATGCAATACTACCTTTATAGAGCTTCATATGGAACTGAATTCAACACACAAAAGGTGTAATTCATCAGTTCATTTTGGAAATAAGCCATAACTTTTGTATTCTGGTGATGAGCCATCTTTTTGTATCTTCGAGTTGTAGCCCTGTGGACAATGAGTCCTTATTGTAGGTAGTGAGCCTCATTTTAGTCAGTGAGCCTTATCTTAGGCAATGAGCCTTATTTCAAACATCGAGCCTTTTTGTAATTAGTTTTAATATTCTCTATGGTGTGAGTTAATCATCACTATGGTTTTTCCCTTATTGGGGTTTCCACGTAAATATGGTGTTACCGTGTTTATGTGATGATTTTCAGTTTTTGCATCTATTGTTAAATCATTTATGTAGCATTTGGATCTTGTTCTAGTAAATGGTTCAAAGATTCAATTTGGTGACAACTGATTCACCCTCCCTCTCAGTTGTCATGTTCAACATATGAAATCTAGAAACAAACAATGAATACTCAGGACCAAGCTTGGATAACACATTCATATTCAATTGTAAATCCTCTTTATCAATGTTGCATTCTTTCAACTATGTTGTTAGTTGCTTAACTTTGGAGATGTAGTCTTGGATGTGGTCAAAACATTTAGGATCAAGATTCATCAAATCATTATCAATCTAATATCCCCTAATCTTATCTATTTTACCATACAAGTTTTCAAAATCCTCCCAAGCCTCTTTAGGTGTTTTACATGATTCAACATGAAATTGTAAATCCAATGAGACTAATGAACATATACATCCAAGTTTTTTCCCATGATTAATCTCTCATCTTGCCAATTCATTAGCATCAGTACGTTGAGAAATGGTTTCCTTTAGATAGTCTATTAGACCTTTTCCCATGAGATAGTTCAATACTGATTTTCTCCATGTACCATAATTATGTGGAGTTAGGAGTTCAATTTGAGATTTCCCCATTGCAAGAACACAAAGCAAGCAAAAGAAAGCAACCAACCATTGCAAGATTACCCCACCAAATTACTCAATCATGAAACCCCCCAAGCAATATCTGATTTGGCACTTTATACTTATTGCTTTTACAGTTGCCACTTTCCAAAAACAAGGAAGTGGTCTTGATCTTGGTACATGTGAATGCCAAAAATAGGCCACATGCTCAAAGTAAAAATTCTACAACAAATGAGATCAAACTAATTACACCACTAGAAAGTACACGAAAAAATATGCACTTTAAAAAAAAATCACCCAAAAATGTTACCATAGGAGCAAGATATGAGCTCCCAGAGTTCCCAAAATGAGGACGAAGCAACAACACCTGTGAGAATTTGCAATTCTAGAAAATATAGATACCAAAACTAAAAACTGATTGCATCACCATGAAGAGAGAAAATAATTAGCCCAAATAAAAAAAATTGCTTGAAAAAAGGAGTCAAAA
>VDFB02373582.1:0-75872 GCA_007258455.2 Sequoia sempervirens
TCCAATGTCTGTTGCTTCTTTGTGGTTTCTTGTATTATGTAAGCTTCATTGATGACTACTCTAGAAAGACTTGGATTTATTTCTTAAAGACTAAAGAATCTAAGGAAGTACTTGAGAGATTCAAGGAATTTAAAGCTCAAGTAGAGAACTTGTCCCGGAAAAGGATCAAAGTTGTGAGATCTGACAATGGAGGAGAATACATCTCTGGAAGCTTTCATAACTTTTGTGTTGAGGCAGGAATTAAGAGGGAGTTTTGTGTCCCCTACAATCCACAACAAAACGGTGTAGCAGAAAGGAAGAACAGATCTATATTAGAAGCAACTAAAGCCATGATCCATGATCAAAATCTGCAAACCTTCCTTTGGGCCGAGTCATCTAGGACAGCTGTGTATGTTCAGAATCGGAGCCCTCATCGTATCTTGGAGAACATGACTCCTGAAGAAGCTTTCACGGGTGTGAAATCTGAAGTAAGTCATTTGAGAATCTTTGGTTGTCCTGTGTATGTTCATGTGCCTAAAGATAAAAGGACAAAATTGGAACCATCTGGCAAGAAGGGAATATGTGTGGGCTACAGTGAGTCTTCAAAAGCCTACAGAGTTTACATTCTAGGTCAGAAATTGATAGAGATCAGCAAGGATGTTACATTTGAAGAAGATGTTGCATTCAAGAGATCTAAGGGCACTCACATGGAGATAGACAGTGAAGACCAAGAGTCTCCTTAGGACATGGAAGTTGACCATTCTCCTGAGTTTCAGAGGGAGGCTACTGATCCTAAAGAAGATGATGATCCAGTTGAGCCTTTGGAACCTACTGATGGGCCTACAAACATTGTTATTGGTCGAAAGAGACCTGTTTGGGCTAGGCAAACAATGCAAGAGGCAGAAAAGTTTGCAGCCCTGAGAGGAACATTCAGAGAGAGCAAAAGACCTCACAAGTTTTCAAGCTATGTTGCATTGATGAGCCAAATGATTGAATCTTAGCCTTCCAACGTTGAGGAAGCTTCAAGTCAGCAAGTATGGAGAGATGCTATGGCTGAAGAGTATCAATCTATTCTCAAGAACGATGTTTGGGATATAGTACCTAGACCAAAAGGAAAATCTGTTGTATCCTTCAAGTGGTTCTTCAAGATGAAGCATGTGGCTGATGGGAGCATCGAGAAGTACAAGGCTAGGTTTGTGGCTAGAGGATTCTCTCAGAAAGAGGGAATAGACTATGAGGAAACATTTGCTCCAGTTGCTCGTTATACCTCCATCAGGACTATCATTGCTACTGCAACAACTAAAGGATGGAAGTTACACCAGATGGACATGAAGACAACATTTCTAAATGGTGTAATTGAAGAAGAGGTATACATTGAGCAACCTGATGGATTTGAGGTTCATGGGAAAGAGTCTCATGTTTGTAGATTGAAGAAGGCTTTGTATGGCCTTAAGCAGGCTCCTCGTGCTTGGTATGAGAGGATTGATCGTTATCTATTGAGCTTGGGTTTCTCCAAGAATGATGCTGATTCAAACCTGTACTTCAAGGTGATTAATGGTGAGGCATTGATCTTGGTTCTCTATGTTGACGATCTATTTCTTACTAGAGAAGAACACCTCATTATCAAATGCAAGAACGGGTTGACTCTGAATTTGAAATGAAGGACCTTAAGTACATGCATTACTTCCTTGGTTTAGAAGTATGGTAGAGGCCTAATAAGATCATTCCGAGTCAAGGGAAGTATACAATAGACATCTTTAAGAGGTTTGGTATGATGGATTGCAAATCCATGTCTACACCGATGGAGACCAATCTATAGAAGCTAAAAGAGTCTGTAGCTAATTCAGATCTGGTGGATCCTACTTTGTACAGGGAGTTGATTGGATCATTGATGTATCTAGTCAATACTAGACCAAATATTTGCTGTGTTGGCGTAAAAACTAACACCTCTGAAGTGCAGATTTGTACGGATAGCTATGCACACTGCATAATGAGTGCTCTTCAAATTAGGAGGGGAAGCTCCCTCGGAGTGCTGGAATGCGTGGAAAAGAAAAGTAATCTAAGTCCTATCTTTTTGTTCTCAGCTGGAAGAGGCACAAGGTTAAGAAAACCAAGAACGTTGCAGCTAAGGATTTTCTGGTTTCGCAGATCATTAACTACAACTAAGCTAACTACTTTAAATCTATCTAGTTTCCTCAAGAAAACAGAGCATGAGGAAATGGAGCAGGGTTTGACTATCGGACGATAGCCGGTACAAATTCTAGCGTGTGAAGGCAAGGTAGCACAGCTATGCATATGCGAATAGGCTTATTGGAATCAACAATATACGATAAAACTAAGTACAGATTCTCAACTTGAAGGCAAGGTGGCACAACTATCGGCTCAATCTGAACAAGTTTATTGGAAACAACATCACACGATAAACTAAATACGGATTCTCAACTTGAAGGCAAGGTGGCACGACTATCAGCTCAATCCGAATAAGTTTATTGTTCACAACAACACACGATAACCAAGTGCAGATTCTCTACTTGAAGGTAAGGTGGCACAACTATCATCTCAATCTGAACAAGTTTATTGAACACAAAACAGATTTATCTAACTAAGGGAAAGAATTCACCATTATAATTGCATGAAACCCATGTGGCATAACAATTCATTATAACAAAAAAGCATGAACGGATACAAAGAGTAATATTGAGGGCAAGGTAGGCTGGCATATATTCTCTCTGGCAAAGTTATGTATAAATGAGCAAAAGCTCTTATTTATAGACATGTCGAAGGTTAGGGGAACCCTAAAATCACCTTAGTCAACTCTGTCTTGCAATGCATGCAGGATTTATTGCTAAGCCCTAATAAACAAACTATACGTTAGGCGGGAAAACTACCATCAGTTAACGAAAAATACAATCTAAAAATGGACAATTGTGCAAACATGCATGTCCTTATTGAAAGCATGTTAACTGGAACACTACCATCAGTTAATGAAAAACCCTAAAAGAAACTCCAAGTGTGTAAAGCTGATCTCAAAATAGATATGCATGAGATAGGACAGCGAGTTAACTTGAAAAGATAACGTCAAGTTAACTCCTGTGTATAATGTCTATCCTGAGAGGTGGGAATTGAAGTCTACTGGCTCTGATCTCGAGCAACCAATCCCTCAACGAGATTGTTAACTGCATCAGCATCTGAATGTCAGCAACTTGAGCAATCTTGGCAATCTTTGCATACTCAAACTAGCATTTCACTGACTGGTAACTTTGGCGGCTCCGTAACTGAAGTGATGGCCATTATCTCTGAAAAACTCGCCTGTTGACTGTGAACACGGCTATATTCTGACAACTTTTCTGGAAAGCTAAAAATAGCCTATCAGAGAGCAATTTTCACGAAAAATTTTGAGATATGGGTTTTGCCCAGAAAAAGACTCTAAGACAACCCAGAACGTCATAAATGCGAAAATTTGACTTTTACTCGACCATGCAAGAAATTTTCAGTTGAGAAAATTAGAAACTCGAGAATTGATGCTCTGGAGTAAATTTTCCTGAAAAATTCTGGCACATGGGTTTTCCCGAGGAAGCTATTTTGAATCAACCCAGATGATTTGTTTTGTCAAAATTTGCCAATTCTTCAAACATGCGAAAGAATTTAAGATGAGAAATAGAAGACTTTAAGAGAGAAGAAAGATGTTTTTAGTGCTCTGCTTCTGCTAAAAATCGCCATCTTGTCTTGAAATTCACTAATAATTCTGACTTGTACCTACAAAGAAAGTGTTTGATGAAATCGCCTTTGACTGTTGATGAAGAATTCGCCTTTGCTCTGAAAATTCACCTTTGTCTTGAGAAACTACGAATTTCCTTGAAGTTGTGAGAATGAATAATGATGGCGCCATGTTTAAATAAGGCAAATTCGCACCATCTTGTTTACTGCAAGATTTAAAACCTTAACCAAAATAGAAGGCTTTTGATTGGACCCCCTCCAGTTACATTGACACTATCTTGAAGTTCGAAATAATAAAATATTCATTATGCAATTTGCAAAAGGCGCCAATTATAGAAATTCGCCATTTTAATGCCAAAATATGCAAAATAAATATTAAAAATTATTTAACTTCAGTTGACAAACCAAATGAAGCTTTAGGATTCATTGGCAAACTTCACTGATTTCAAAAAGTTATCATTTGAGCTCATAGGCGTCCATTTGCTCAAGATATTGCACTTTTTATTAACTTCCTACTTTGTAGCTGACTACAAAGTTACAACTGGCCATCTTCGACACCGATTTCTGAGTGACCGGGTGATGCCGAGACTGAACTGGTAAATTCATTGCGAAGCCTGCTGAACAAGGAAGAAATGTCTGCTGGGAGTCATTACTGTAAAATCCATCATTTAACAGCTCAAAAAAATAGGCGCCCTTGATTAAATTCATTTACAGGTGCCAGACAACCATTTTCCTAAATTGCCGTCTGACACTTCAAACAGCTGTTGACGGCAAACGGCGAACCCTGCTGACAGGCAACCGAGCTCATTGCATGACTAGAAGCATTCTGCATCCAATGGATATACACACGGCATCTGAAAAGTACATTAAGGGCCTGAAAAGTAAAAGCGCCCGTGAGCTACAGTTGCACTGACACCATTTTGACCAAAGTTGAACTTTCATCCAGATGCCCTACTTTGATCTTTGATATCTGGAGCTGGGATGACCCAATTGGAGCACTACTTGTTTCGATGAGTAGCTAAGAGCATTGAGAAGAGATGTCTTTGGAGGTGACGAAGCGAGAAAACTGCTTCTAAGACCTCAAAAATACAGGTGCGTATTTTATTTAAAATATACGCTCCATACTTAGCCATTTTCCGTATGTCTTCACTTTTCAGCTTTTTACAAAGACCTCGCACGTATGAGCATTTGCCAAATCCCGAAGGCTGACAGCTAGGCTCGTTAGATAGATAATGTAAATACGCTCAAGTCCCGTGAAGACTTCGATGACGAACAACCTCATCTGATAAGCCTAAAAGCTGGGCACCCCTGACCTATGGAAATACAATGAATATTTTATGCCAGTCCGCTCGTGAAATTACGTGCTTGGTAGAAACGCTGTCACGACCACTCAGAATGTCAGATCGACAAGCAACTTGGTGCAACGTGAAGCTGGACTAGAGTAGTACTGATGTCAGGAAGACCTCATCAACAAACTGGATCATCGACCTCATCAACAAACTGGATCATCTTAAGGGTCATTTTGAAAAGCGCCCCTGAGCTATAGTTGCATTGGAAAAACAATGAAGAAGCTCAAGGATGTGAAAACTCTATTATAAGCTCATCTTCAGACGTCGACTGCTAGAGCTCTGGGACTCGGATGACTACGTTTGATAACTCCTCGGATAAGCAGACTAATTCTGAAGAGATTGACTGCATCAATCATCAAAAATACCAAGATCCAACACCCCTTTAAGAAGGGCGCCCTCAAGCTACAGGCGCGCTTTTGTTGGAAAAGGATTTCTGCAATGTGGAACTTTGGAAATTTCAACTTCTGCCGCCAGTTGCCGGAGTTATAGGTCTCGGAAAGCTTCGCAGGATAGCTCATTGGATAGGTAGACCAATTCTGAAGAGTTTGACTATATTTATGAGCATTTTCAACAAAATCTTGACCTTCAAAAAGAAGGGCGCCCCTGGGCTACAGGTGCGCTATTTTGCTTTTCTGAAATATCTTCAAAAACTGACCATTGAAATCATCATTTTAGCCATTGAAATGACCATATAAAAGTATAAGTATCGCCGTGAAATGCTCCTCCATTGTGAAATGCTTCGTTTTGAGTCTTTGATTCAGGTTTTGATCAATGAAACTGCCTTTGACTGACAAAACATTAACAAAACTCCATGCTTGATATTGCCCAAAAACTGTATTTGACATCATTTTAGCAAGGTTAAAACTACTTGAAGCAAAATGCCTTGATGAAGCAAAAAATTTGGTTTGGGTACAACACTATGCAGTGAGTGCACTTAGTCAGTTCATGTGTGAAGCAAGGCAAATACATCTAGTTGCAGCAAAGCATATCTTGAGATACTTGCGTGGCACAATTGGGTATGGCTTGAGATATTCTTTTGGTGTGGACTTGGAGTTGCAGGGATATTTTGATTTGATTGGGCAGAGTGTGTTGCTGATCGGAAGAGCATCTCTGGATCTTGTTTCAGTTTGGGGTTTGCTACTCCTGGTGCAGCAGGAAGCAGTCTTCAGTGGCATTGAGCACCGCAGAGGCCGAGTATATTGCAGCTCTTGTGGTAGCTCGAGAAGTAGTGTGGCTTCGAAAGCTCCTTGCAGGATTTTGTTCGGGCAATCATTGGAGTCAACTGTCATTCATTGTGATAATCAAAGTTGTGTGAAGCTTTCTGTCAATCCTGTGTTTCATGATAGAACAAAACATGTTGAGATCAAATATCACTACATCCAAGATATGGTATTGAGGAAAGCAATCCAGTTGAGATACATTAGCACTGATGAGCAGACGACCAATATTCTCACCAAGCCTCTCTCCAGAATAAAGTTTGTGTACTTTCGAGACAAGCTTAGAGTTATGGAGAGTGAAGCCCTAGCTGAGAGGGAGACTCAGCTTCAGTGATCTTCTATGATTTGCTTTAATGCATTTCTCTCTGTGAGAGAGATTTGAGGTGCAAGCCCTTGTTAATGCATTTCTCTATGTGAGAAATTTGAGGTGCAAGCCCTTGTTAATGCATCTTTCTCTGTGAGAGAAATTTGAGGTGAAAGCCCTTGTTCCATGAAATGAACTGGACCAATTTTTTTTTTTGTTTTTTGCAATGAGATTACAATTCAACACGCACCCGTTAAGGTTAGCACTAAACCCAAACGATGCGGAAAGTAACTCTAACCAGAATGTACACCAAGATCCCGATGTGGGCAAGGTGTGAGCATTGGTCAGAGGATCTAATGCAAATGCAACTGAAGGGAACTCTAACCAAGAATGCGCCTGTGCAGACGAGCATATGGTCAGAGGATCAATGCAAGATGAACAGAATGTAACCCTAACCAAGAATGGCGCCGAGTGATGGTGAGCATATGGTCAGAGGGTCCCTAAACTACTCAACTGAAAGCAAATAGGCGGCAAGCCAGCCTCTTCCACTTGTTCAGTGGGGATGTACAATAGATTAAATGCGAGATAAGAGAAGTATGGCTGATAGTACTACTAACAACTTACAATATGTCAAAATGATCATTAAAATCTAGAGTTTCCAAGCCTTCATTGCTGCAACTGTATAGAATGTCTTCCGAAGACCAAATGCAACTTTCAATGCTGTAATGAACCGAACCAATTCTGACCCAAATTTTTTCAAACTTCGAAGATGATCACAACAGCACCAAAGTACCCGTTAGGGTTAGCTCAAATCAAACCAGCAACTGAAGGAAAGAGCCTCAACGCCAAGAATGTGCTTTCCGACTCAAGCTGGGTAAGAAGCCACCATATGGCGGAGTATCAATAGTAAATGATGCAATACTGGAAAGTAACTCAACGCCAAGCATGTGCACTCCTAACCCAAGGTGGGAAAGGCGCTACCATATGGTGGAGATTCTATTAACAAAGATGCTATGCAAGTAAAATAATCTCAACGCCAAGCATGTGCATTCCTAACCCGAAGTGGGAAAGGTGCTATCATATGGCGGAGAAATAGAAAGCAAATACAATGTAGACTGAGCAAGGGCTAGTCTCATCCACAACCGTGGGAATGAAAGTGATTAAACTGAAAGTAAACTAGGTGGCATAGCCATCCTCTTCCACTAAAGTGGGGATACAAAATGTAAAGTGCAGAAAGTAAAAGAGTTGATCAGTACTACTGATTCAGCGTTACAATATGATGAACAATCTGCAAATACAATGAAATATAGATAACCAATGATCTCCAAAATGTTAGGAAATGAACTCCAAACAAGTACAAGCTATCCAACATGTGAAATATAGCAAAAGGGACTAAAATATCAGGTCTGATATAAAATTGCAGCAATCAGAAAATTCATACCAGCAAGCCCTAGAATCACCAAAATGCTCATAACTTCGTCAAAACACCTCCGAATGATGTGGAACTGAATGCAAATGAGAGCTAGGAGTTGAACAACCAAGACCAAGCCAAGAAACTCCTCCAAATAGCAGTGATTTATTTATGCACGCTTTCCAATGCAACCTCAAAGAAGGTACGACCTCCATAAATTTTCTACTAGCAAGATAAAATCCAAGACACCTCTAAAAAATCTAAAAACTTGCAAGGAGGGGCGCCCAAGGTAGACTAAAGCATAGGGCCAATACCCATAACCACCAAAAAATCGTGCATGGACTTATGAGCAGATTTCTATTTCAGCAAAACCCTAATCAGCAAATGCAAAAACTCACAAATCTCTAAAATCGTCAACCTTGATGCTCTGTCTGCTAGTCTGGATGAGAAGCAGTCTCTAGAAACTCAGCTAGGTGCTATCTTTCAAGCACGAAACCAAGAGAAAGAAGTAGGAGTTATGCATTCCTCGAAGCAAGCTCTGAAAGTATTTCAGCAACATAACAATATGATAAGCAACAATAGATAAGAAATGAAGAGCAACTGCCTCCTTATATAGACTTGAGAAGGCTCTCCAGAAACTTCTAGAAGATGCGCCCTAAAAGCACATGAAAATAATTTTAATTTATTTCCCCTTCCTCCATGATAGGCGTCCATGTCAAGGAGAATTAATTCCCTTTTTAATAAAATAAAACTCTTCATCAAAGTTGGCGTCCCCCTTAAGCATATCATAATTTTGGCCTTGGAATTATTTAAATTATCTCCTGATGAGATAATCACCCTTGAAGTCCCCTTTTTAAAACAACTTAAAGTTGCAATGGTAAGCCAAGGGGTTATAATATTAAAATATAACATTATAATATGAAAATAACTTATCTCTCCATAAAAAATGCACCAAAATGCCAGAAACATCAATAACAACTGAACCGCCAGAAGGAGAGAATCAACTGAACTGAAACCAGCCTGTCCACTGCCAAAAATATAATTTACTAAAAATAGTAAATTTTGAAAGTTACTCGGATCGAAGCGCATGCGCCACCATTGCGAAGCTTTCTGAAAACCCAAAAAGAATCCGCAATCCAAAGTCCCAAACTCCAGGATGTAGCCGTCATAACTTACTAAAAATAGTAAGTCCGGAAAGGTTGCCCGACACAGTTGCAAGTCATACCTCTACGAAGCTCTCTAAAAACCCAGAAGGAATCCATAATCCAAACACCCAAACTCTAACAAGCAAAACCCTGAATCTTCAAGAGAACCCACCAAACAGTCGGAAACCCAAATTCTGCCTATGACTAGCCGACAGCACCTCGGGTATAGGCCATCAATCACTGAGAAGTGCAGTGCTAAAAATGGGGACATTACAAATGCTCAATCCCAACCAAAGAGACAACCTTCTTAATTCTGATATATTAGACTTGCAACATAGAATGGAGAAATATGCAATACAATGCTCACTAGAATACTCCTATCTTGCTCAAATCTCACTCTATTGACTTGAAATCAAATGCAGATTGCCCTAAGTATGATGGCGCCCCAAATGAAACCCTAAAACCTCACCAAATACCCTTCATTCTTTTTGCACAAATTTCAAGACTAAATCAGAATGGTACGGCCCTCTTAAAGGGGCAATTTTGCTAGATAAAATCAGAAACTGCAAATAAAAATCCACAAATTTGCAAGATGGGTCGCCCCAAGTAGACAAGATGATATGATGAACACCCAGAACAATATCTTTTTGTATTTTTGATTTATGAATGAAAACTGCCTACAACTATGCAACATCAGCAACTCTGAAACATGACAAAATGCTTGATAACATCTACCAAATGCAAAGAAACTCAGCTACAATGCAAAACAACCCAACTACAAGCTAACCTCTCAACTAGTTGCTATCTTTCAAGCAAAAAGATAAGCCAATGCTAGGAGGTGTGCTTTCCTCGAAGCGAGTGCCTGAAGATAATTCAGCAGCATAACGGTGTAGTAGACAAAAGATCCCAAGTGAAGAGCTGAGGCCAGAATAAATAGATGTGAGAAGAGCCTTCTAGAACCTTCAAGAAGGGCGCGCAAACCCTAATTTGAATTCAAACATATTCCCTCCAAAAATGGCGTCCTTTTTCCTTAACGAAATATTTCACTTTTTTCATAAAGTCAATCATCTCAAATAGGCGTCCATTTCACTAAGCTTAATGTTTGACTTTAAAAACATAATTTATCTTCATGACGCCTTGACCCTTTAAGTCCCCCTTTTTAAAAACAACATAAAGTTGTACTGCTAGGCAAAGGGGTGTTATAATATTAAAATATAATATTATAATGAAAAATACTTATCTCTCCAAGAAAAATGCACCCAAGGCCACAAACTGAAGTGCTAGCTGAACCAACTGAAGAAGAAGACCAACTAAACTGAACCCAACCTGTCCACTGCTAAAAATAGAATTTACTAAAAATAGTAAATTCATGAAGTTGCTCAGAATGCCAAACTGAACATACCACTGCGAAGCTCTCTGAAAACCCAGAAAGAATCCGCAAATCAGAATTCCAAACTTCAAGCAACAACCTCCTCAAAATTAGGAAACCCTAATTTCACCATTCGAGTAGCCTACAGGTCTCCGGAATAGGCCAACGGTCAACATAAACGATCACATCTGAGAAGGGGACATTACATTCCACCCTCTGGGAGTAGCCATGGTGGATGTCATGTTGAGTGAATCCATGACAACATCACTTGTGTTTATCCACCCTATGGGAGTAGCCATGGTGGACGTCATGATGAGGTGATGACATCACGTTGAGTGATTCCGTGATGGGCACTTGTGCACATATACCATACATGGGAGTAGCCATGGTGGTTGATATCACATTGAGGTGATATGTTCCTCTCCACATATGGGTGTAGCCATTGTGGATGTCATGTTGAGAGAGTCCATGACATTGTGTATCGGAAGTATTTGTTGGTTGAAAATTATGTAATCAGCTATTCGATAGGTTACACAACTTGGACTTCAGCCACAGCTATGTGAGATGTAAATCTCTCCTCTCGGAAAGGGGAGGCGCCCTTCTTACTGCTAACAGAAGCGATAGTAAAACAAACAAGTAATTACAAAATGTACACAAAACTTACGAAGTGGGGGGGGTGTGTTACATTCATCCTTCTCTCTTTTTTCAGAGAAGATGTTTACAATGCTTCACCGTTGGAAGTTCACAATTCTTAATAACTTTAAACAATCAACTAGCAGTAATACCAATACCTCTATCTTGTCAAAGCAAAGCGTAGAGATACCAGAAGTAATTAACAATAAACAAATAAAGTAAAAGGGAAAGCTCACGAAGGCACAAAGTCGTTCCGTAGCTTTATCAATGGTGGATCTATGAAAATGTATCATTTGTCACGTTAGAAGCACAAAGTCTTCTTAGACACAGCAATTCCTCGAATAGCATGAACAATTACAAGCGCAAAGTCTTGTAGATCATCCAACCAAATTATCAGAAAGCATGAACAATTACAAGCACAAAGTCTTGTAGATCATTCAACAATAGTATCCAAAGAGCGTGAATAATGACAAGCACAAAGTCTTGTAGATTATTCAACCGAAAGATAAACAAAAAACACAAATGCAAATCTAAATAATAGATGCAACACAAAGTTTACATAAATTACTTAGAGTCCTTCAAATTCCATCACCTAATCACCACCAAATAAGATCAATTTGTAAGATTATCAAATCCAACACAAAGTCTGGCTTGCAATCTTCTTCTTTATTGATCGAATTTCATTCACAAAGCATGAACACAAAGTTTCACAATTCTGCTTCAAAAAGGGCAGCACTTCGTTGCAAAATACTAAAGGATCAATTTACAATAGAAATCCCTCACATTATATAGAAAGAGGGATGAGCAAAAATAGGAATCTAATTGAGAAAATCAAGGAAAGTTAGGTGAGCGATTTTAGGAGATCTCACCTAACTTGGACCAAAGTCAAAGTGTAATTTGTTTTGAAAAGATTACATCTTTGAACTTGGTGCAATTACAATTTACAAAAAGACATTTAAGATGTCAGGAAATATTTACAAGATGCATAAAGGGATGCACCGGAAATGTCTAATATTGGAGATTAGGAGGCTTCTTCATGTTTCCTTGCTTTGGGCGCGGAAGTCTTCATACTTCTTCCTGGTCTCTTGCACGAACTTCTCATCTGGACCAACGGTGTAATCCACAATGGTGTGAATTCTCGTGATCGATCTCATGGCAGATGAGATAACCTTCTTGCACTTGTCAAGATGCATTTTCAAGTTATCCAATGTGAGCCTTGTATCACAAATGACATTCAATGAGGCTTCTGAAAATTCTGAACCGTCAATCAATTTCATGATGGCTTCTTTGAAGATCTGAGATATTTCTGTGGCCGGCAGGAAGATACGATTCTCCTCAAGAAGTTGACCGGGTAACTCTTTGATACCTTTCTCAAGAATAACACGATGTCCTTCGACATCTTCCTGCACTTGGTGGAGATCTTCCACAAGAGATTGAATTACTTGAATTCAATGTTTCAAGGATTCTCTTACCTCAACGAACTTTTCTTTGTCAGGAATTACCCCAACTTCCACCAATTTACTGAGCTTTACCTGTTTCATCTCCGACCATGTCAGCAGGCATTGTTCCATATCTCTGCGCTCCTGGGAAAGTACACTTTTTTCTTTATCAAGCTCTGTGGTGAGCTTGGCTAACAAGGTAGTTTTCTCGTCCGCAGCAATTATGATCTGAGATCTGTGTTCTATGATCTTCTCAACAAAATCATACAACACTTTGCCTTTGGAGGCGAACTTCTCAGCTTTCTTGATAGCTGGGTCTTCAATACTTACCACTGTCAGCGGTTGTGCATTAGTTGGAGATCCTGCAAGTCTCTTTACAACAGTGGCATAATGCTTTGCCCTCTGTTTGTACATATTGCGAGCTTGCTCTACTTTATCCAGTCTTCCAACCAAGATATCCAATGTCACTTGCGCATCGGCCTTTGCACTTTCATTGGTAACCTTGCCAAGCTGGACTTTTGTCACCGTGTAGTCTTCCATATTGACATCACCTTCTTCATGCGGTGGTATGCCAATCTCTGCATACTTGTGGCCAGACTTATCAACATTCAGCCTTGAGTATACTTTTTCCTTTTTCTTCCCTTTAGCCTTTGGAAGGACTATCTCTTCGAGGTCGAGCTCCTCTGGAGAAATCATTTGCTTTTTCCACTTCGACACTTGAGATATTAGCCAAGGGGGAAGAAAGGAGGTGTGAGCTTCTGGATTCACTGTCAATTCAGTCGTCATCGTTACTTCTGAAGTTATTGTCATATCTGAAGTTACCATGGGTATCGTGACAATAGGAGAAGTGTCTGTCATCATTGCTCCTGTAGATTGCACATTGAGCTGATCACGCATTGACTCATTCATGAAACGATTGAATTCATTTTCAGAAGTGATATCATATGTTGGTGAAGACAGGCTTGGAATGGACGATGGAGGACTTGATAGTATATCAACCGTATGAATGCTTGTCACTGAGGGAGTATCAAGCGGGGTTGATGCTGTAGGGATAGTGGATATCTCAACTGCAGGAATGCATGTGGTAGGAATAGGCAACGAGGGAACAGGAGGTGGAGGAGTTCTTGAATTTGGAGGGGTATGAGGAACATTGGAAGTCACAGGCGATGACGTTTTAGGAATTTCCTCAACTTCATTCTCAGGAGGAGAAGTAGTTCTTTCTTGATCATGCCCGGGTCCCTGTTGATCACCCTCTTGTCTCTCCGATTCTGGTTCACCTTCAAAATCACCTTCAGATCCTTCTTCAAAATCTTCTTCAACTCTTGCCCACTTTCAAAACCTCTTCTGCATCGGAGTCTGCTTCTGCTGAGTCTTCATCTTCAGCGGATTGATCACTTGAAGTTCCTTCTTCATCGGAATCTACCTCCTTTGGAATAGACTTTTTACCTTTAGAGTGAGATGGATTGGATTCCGTGATTTCTGTCTCTGGTACGGACTGGGTATCTTTCTTGCCAACAGTAAACTTGATCCTGGGACGTCTTCGTGAAGAAGTGGGGACAACCGCTTATTTATTTTTGTTGTGGAGTTCTTGCTATTGGCGAGCTTCTGCTTCGGATTCTTCTCCTTCCGAGTATGTTCTGAAACTTTTCATTTCATAACCATGCTTATGTAACCATTCTGCAGTGTTGGCTAGGATTGGCTTCAATCTCTCCCTCATGCTGGTAATTTCTTTCCTAGACCATTGAATTGCAGGCAACGGCCTTTTAGCAATTCCTTGCTCATCATAGACAGCATTCATGATATCACCAGGATCTGCAAAATCCTCTGGTAGGTCAGCAATATCAAGATCTCTGATCTGCTGAACAGTCAACCTACAATAATCCATTTTGCGAATGGCTTCTTCATCTTTGCAATCAGCCTAGATGTCTTCAAAACGGTACTTGTGATGATGACCCTTTTGTAACCTTTTTCTAACATCTCGGTAATCAAATTCAAACCTATACCTGTAGGTTTTGATTGTCATGATCTGCATTTCAGCATAAACAGACTTAGCTTTTTGTACAGTTTGGATAGTATATCTGCCAATTGTCAGTGGGAATTTGAATCCACACTTGTGGTTGCTTCTTCGTTCTTTTTGCTTTGAAATCAACTGTCTGCATGTTTCCATGAGAACTCACTTATCCGAAAGATAACGTGGCAGCATGTAGGGACAGCCAGTATAGCACCCTACTCTCAAGTAAGTAAACGTTGGGAATTGAAGAAATAGGCATCCAACTTTACTTACCGCCTTATAAGCCTCATCAAATACTCTCCTTCTTTCAAGAGCTGGATCAAAATTGAAAAGCAAAGGCGTGAAGAAAGCATCTGTGACCCGCCTGAAGTGATGAAAGCTTTCCTTCAGTTCCAATTGATAGAAAAATCTGTA
Organism: Sequoia sempervirens; assembly: GCA_007258455.2. Classification (NCBI taxonomy): domain Eukaryota; kingdom Viridiplantae; phylum Streptophyta; class Pinopsida; order Cupressales; family Cupressaceae; genus Sequoia; species Sequoia sempervirens. The sequence continues at coordinate 14,989 of VDFB02373582.1, forward strand.
CACAGGTACCATCATCCGATTCCCTTTTGTAGATAGACCCGAGAATTGCCTCATTACAACCGCCGCGTACACCAGGTAAGAAGTCATATAGAATTTCAATGTGGAAGGAGCATTGATCAACTGCTCATGTATTTCATCACTGATTTGTTTGCCCCAGTCAATGTGCACCTTTTGTCTTCTTATAATCCTGATGTATTCATACATCCAATCGTGAAAAGTGGACGATTCCGGCAAACCTTTTACTCTGCTTAAAAATGTGATCATATCTTTGACATCATCTTGAAATTGCTTCGTAGGAGTCCCTTTGGCCATCTGGAAACAGATTTTCTAGGCTTCTTCAACCATTGGGCATTTATCAGGTTTTTAGCCTTGTTGGGATCAGCGTCAAAGACCTCTTGTGCTTTTTGCATAGAAATATCAATGTATTTTTCCATATGAGGAACCTTAAACACAATGTCAAAGAAATCAGGGTCGAGTCTTAGAATCTCGTGCCCAAAAGAATCGATCACACTTCTACTTTCTCTGATGTAGTGGGACGCCACCTGAAGAACAAACTCTGTATTATGTGCAGCTGTAGGGAACATTGCTACCAAATGAAGGTTACTGTGTACAATTGCTCTCATTGGATCAGGAAGAGGCTTCGTCTCTGTTTGCTTCGCAAAATCAACCAAGTCTTGATGGCCAACCTCTGTATCTTTTATCTCTTCCACCTTGGAGACCACTACGGTCGGCAGATAAACACCTTGATATTTATACTTCATTTTGCCTTTTGCTTTCGAAGAAGACGGTGGTTTACCGGTAGTCATTAGGAACAACTGAAACTTTGTTCACTCAGACTTTGAAGATCTTTGATAAGAGACTACAAGGTATCGAGCCAGAACAACATTAGTCGTTAGGTAGCATGGGGATGTGCAAAATGAGCAACGATGATGGGAAAGCGTGGAGCAGATGACAAGGCACGCAAAACGATGCACAAAATTGAAGGAGCAAGGTTCAGGAGTAAACTAAGAAAGTTTGAAAAACTTCTGGAAAAAATTGTGAAAAGTGTAAGGGCGCACTTTTTCAGCGCCCTTACATTTTTGGGAATTCAGATTTTAATGCAGGGGCGCTGAAAAATAGCGCTCCTGCACTTTTCACAATTAGTTTATATTTCAAAATGATAGGGCGCTGAAAAAGTGCGCCTCTGCATTTGGAATATGGTTTGTGAAAGCAGATGTAATGATGCTTGAAAACGGTGCTTGGGGTTTGTTTTGTAAAATGAAATGCTCAAAACAAATCTTGTTTGTCTGTAAGGAGTTGCAATTAAAGTCCGTTTCATTGTCATTGTAAATGCGGATAAAAGCCAAGGAATTCTACTCGCAAAACATGAGTTTCTTGAAGGTTCGAGCCAAGACGTGTTTGAAAGGGTGACAAGAAAAGATGCTCACATTTAAAACGTTGGAGTTTAAAAGCAAGAGAAATGCGTTGTAAAATGAAACGTAAGAGTTCCATTGCGTGAGGGCGAATGGAAAAATGCGAGAGCAAGAGGAGAATGCCACACAAAAACATAATGAAGAAGAAGCATGGAAAGAGCATGCAAAACGAAAACGCGAAGGGAGAAAGAGAAAACGTGTGAGTAAGAAAAAGAATACGCGTGGGAAGAAAAGAAAGAGAAACGCATATGTAAATCTCCAGATATGTACAAAAACGAATGGAGAATAAAGAGAAAGCAAGGGTAACGACTTACCAAGATGAAACGCGAAAAACGCTGGAGAGGAGCTTCGAATTTCCAAAAAACGTGATTGCAGTTTGAAGAGAACTCGCCCAGCAAGAAGCAAAGAAGAATAAAGATCATAAACAATGAAAATGGCGAAATAAAACACTTTTAAGTAAAGGTAACTCAAAAACCTAACTCAAGTCGAGCAATAAATTTAGGCACGAGAAGTGGCACGATTGACGAAAAATGTGGAAATCATGAAGAAACGCGCCAGGGCCAGAAAAAGACTAAGTGTCAAGAAAAAGTGTAATAGCGCACTTTTTTAGCGCTATTACATTTTCTAAAATTTCACTTTCATGCAGGGGCACTAAAAAATAGCGCCCCTGCACTTTTCATACTTAGCCAAATTTTGGCTTGAGAGCAGGAGCGCACTTTTTCAGTGTAACTGCATCTTTCGCAATTCGCTAAGTACGGACAGTGAGACTTCGCGAAGGGGCTCGTTTCGAAGGTCTTCGCGAGGCGAACATAGGGGGATGCTCGAATTTTATTCAAGGCTTTGGAACGCATTTCGAGGTGCCTTGAAAATCACTTTGTTATGCGTACTTGAACTTCACGAATCCTAGGAAACGAACAAGTTTCGTAGGGGGGTTATCCGTGGAACGAGCGCTGCTAGATTCCGTGATAACAGTATTCCTCCCTAGCTAAGAGGGAGTGTTGATGTTGTAGCTGCGGGCTACATACTTCCACCATGTTGTGAACAATAAATTCATATAGCCTAACGGCTATTCATTTATTGCATTAATCAAAGTGAAGAGGCGCTTCACTTGGTTACTATATTATTTTTAATTGGGCCGACCCTTCTTGTAATTCGCGCCATTTATTTGTTATTATGTTTTCCATATGTGGCCGACCTTATTCATGAAGAGGTGCAACCTCTTGCTCACATTGTATATATACAAGTTCATTTCATTCATTCAAGGCATCAAGTCAAGTCCGTCTATCATTCCATCTGCAAGTGCGAATCACTTATACAGCAGTGCGAATTTACTCAAGGAGTGCGAATTATTCAGTTTGTGTGGTGCTGGATATTGGCCTTGTGATTGGCCTCATTGTAAAGAGAATTGTTGCCATTATTTATATATATATAAGAGATCTTTGTTGCTGGGTTTTTCCCTCAAGTGGAGGGTTTTCCCAGGGTATATGCTGTGTCTATGTGTTTGAATTTGAATTAAAATCTGCATATTCACATCTGATCATAAAAACTAATAGTTTGAAGAAAGAAGCCGATCCAAGATGAATCGTCATCTCACCTTGTATATATTGAAGGCATTACTCATTCATTAGATCATCAATTATAATTCTAAAGACATTCGCATGACATCAGGAGTTCGTACTTCTACAGCAGAGTATAATATTGCTTAGTGCAGATCAATATCAAGGAGAGATTATTATCATTGTGTATTTTGCATCTAAGAGAGGTGCGATTTATTATTGCTTCGTATTGGCCTTGAGTTTGGCCTAAGATTGTAAGCAAATTTCTGCTTATTCAATTCAATATATAGGAGATAAATTTGGCTGGGTTTGTCTCCCTCGAGAAGGAGGGTTTTCCCAGGGTATATGCTGTGTTCTATTGTTCATATTTGTTTTATTTCTGCTTAATTCATTTCTGGTCTTAAAACTAACACTAATCACCTTGAAAGGCCTATAAAACCTTTGGTTTAAGCTTTTTCGCCCTACTTACTTTCAATGAAGATTGTCTATAAGGTTGGAGATGCAAAAATACCATGTCTCCTACCTCAAAAGAGCTCTCAACTCTATGGCAATCAGCGTATTTCTTCTGCTGTGCCTGTGCAATCTGAATGTTATCCTTAAGTGCCTTAAGGATATCTTGGTTCTCTTTTGCTCACTCAAGAGCTTTTGGAGCTCTAGAATCAGAAAAAACAAAATCCACAAATGTAGAAGCTTCATAACTATACAAAGCTATGAAAGGTGTCATACCTATGCTCACATGATATGTAGTGTTGTATGAAAATTTTGCCAAATGTAACCATTTTGCCCATGCTTTTTGCTGCCCTGAGACAGCTTCTCAAGTAACCTTCAAGCCATTTATTTAAAATTTCTGTTTGACCATCCATTTGAGGATGATAACTAGTGCTATGATCGAGTTATGTTCCAACCAGCTTCATGAATTCTTGCCAAAATGTGCTGATGAATATGTGATCTCTATCACTTACAATTCATTTTGGCACACCATGACGTTTGAATACTTGTTCAAAAAACGGACCAACAACTTGTGGTGCTTTAAACTCAAAAGGCATTTTCATGAAATGAGCATATTTAGTGAGTCTATACACCACAACAAAAATACAGTCCTTACCATTGACCTTAGGCAGCCCAGTAATGAGATCCATCGATAACTTCAGCCTTGTTTCTTTGGCACTCTATGTATTCCCTCACATGTTTGAGAACGTCATCTTTCATACCTTTCCATGAGAATCTTTTACGAATGTACCTGTATGTCTTCAAATAACTCGGATGACCAGCAATCTGATTGTTATGGACAACAATAAGAATCTTATGTTTGAGCTTACTTTCTGGTACTAAATAGATTCTATCCTTATAATAGATGATGTCATTCAACACTTTATACCTCTCATCATCGATTTTATCATCTAGAATGTAATCACATGTTGGGAAAGAAACTTCAACCTTGTTTCTTTGGCACTCTATGTATTCCCTCACATGTTTGTGAACATCATCTTTCATACCTTTCCACGAGAATCTTTCATGAATGTACTTGTATGTCTTCAAATAACCCGGATGACCAGCAAGGTAATTGTTATGGGCAACAATAAGAATCCTATGTTTGAGCTTACTTTCTGGTACTAAATAGATTCTATCCTTATAATAGATGACATCATTCAACACTTTATACCTTTCATCATCGATTTTATCATCTAGAATGTAATATCCCCACTCCATTGTGTGATTAACTACATATTTCAATCCCGAAGTCCATATTGCTACCATTGATCGATATATATATATATATATATCCCAGTTTGGTTATCCATTTATGGTTGTTGATCTGCTATATATATATATATTTTGCTTGGTAAATCGCTACTAAGGGGCAACACCCGTCGCTTTTGACTGGAGCTATGAACTAGTGAGGCCGCATTCGAGGGACCTCATCCCCGCCATTCATATTCCTACGCTTGCCTGCATTCCCGCCAAGCTCCCTGTAGGACCCGATGTCAATCCACCATCTGCTGCGCCTGCTTGCATTCCCGCCAAGCTCCTCGTAGGACCCGTCGCCATTCCTCCTGTTTGCTTTGCCTGCCTGCATTCCCGCCAAGCTCCTTGCAGGACCCGATGACAATCCTCTGTCTGAACACCCTTCTAGCTCCACCTCTCTATTGATCCCTCCAGCTCCTGGACCCCGCAGTAGCGCACGCCACCCATCCCCTCTTATGTGCGCTGATCGCTGCGACCCTTGCACAGGCATTCCTCCATCATCCGTGCATCGTCCAACGTTCCCTTCATTGTCTGGCCAGCGATATTTTGTTCCACCTTCCATTGGTGGGATTCGAACTCAAGATAGCAGGGAAACTACTGCTTGCAACTTACCATTGCACTACAGGGTCATCCCCTGTTGATCTGCTATATTATATTATAGTTGTGGGGTGAAATATTATTCCATTTTTGGAGGCGATTGATTAATATCGTATCATATTTGTTGATCGATAAGCTTTCACCTTTATTTTACATACTACTGCCCAACTCTAACCGAATCCCTTTAATATAAGACTTGGGTTTATCATTTAATGATGTGATGGAGTTTTGACTATAACACCTGATAGGACTTTGGTATTATTTGGGCGATTAGTATTTGACAACAATGCATCATTTTTATTGCTAGAGCTACATCTTATATGATGATCGAAACTTGTATTTGATGGTCACATCATTGTCTGTAGAAGGAAAGAAATCGTGGTTTTACTCCTGCGCTAGTCTTAGACTTGCAATGGTGGAATTAGTGGGTAGTAACATACCTATGCGAGACTTATCATAGCCGGGGCAATAATTATTAATCATAGGTGAGACTTCCATAAGGACGTCTAAATCCCTTTGCAGTATGCTATTGTGGCTTTCAGTCATATCAAGCATTTTGGGAGTCATTGAGCTTATTAGAGATTTTGGGAGAGAAATGAGGAGCAGATTTTACACACAAAAAATAATATTCTTCTATTTTTACACACTTCCGTTCAACATGAATTACATATATATAGGAGTTTTGGTTCCTACATTATAGGAACAACTCCTTAATTGTTTGAGTTGTTATAACAACTCAAACAAACATACACTCGTACAACAACATACCAATAATTTAATTTTACTAACACCCATGAAAACACTAATCTCTAACACCCCCCTTAGTGTGAACATGGGGAGAAAGAACATCACACAAGTTGGAAACAGAATCGTATGCCTGCACATACTTTTAGGTCTGCATACTGCCTAGATCTTGCTGCACATGGCCACCTACATACGAGAACTTATCTCACTTCCACTTCCAGTGAACTCATCACTGGCCAACCATACTTCCAAGAAGTCCAACAGTCAGAGGATCTTTGTAGCCAACTGCTCTCCTATACAATTGTTTACAATATCGATGATGTCCATATTCTTCTCCTTTAAAACTTTAACACTTTCAACTGTAGTAAGCCCAACTCTTTTGGCTCATGATCTTGATTCAAACGAAAGGCACCTCTCATTAACCTTTCATGGTTTTCACATAGGTTAACCACAAACCTGGCCATGAACAAGAACACTCATCTTTTCACCCTCATATGATTTTTTGGATTACCACTACCATTTCAAGATCCATGAACTGCATTATACTATTGCTTTTGTTTAATACAATATTTTACACTAGGAGGTTACATAAGGAAATAACACGCACATGAACAAAAATACCCACTGTTGTTGATCATGCCACTTGATCTCCAACAACATAGAAAAATCACTGCCACACAATAGAAAATAAAATGCCACCTAAGCTGATAAGCAGCCTCGTCGTTGGTGATTGACGAAAGGACATTGAGTGTCCTCCAACCTCCTATGCTTTCATCCTCCAATTGATTTGCTACTTAGCAAATTTGACTTTTGAGGCTCATCTCATCAATTGTGAGGAAAGAATATATCCCCCCCTTGATCAAAATAATGTCAAAGGTGTTGGGCTCCACCGATAATGCACCTTGATTTGATTGAACACACTATTATATTTGATTAGTAAATACACAAAAGTGCTTGTGTACACATGAATGCCAAATTCAACTAATAATGCTTTCATTACAATAACATAATTTAATGCATTTGGGATGAGCATGAGAACTCCTATATAATCCTTAAACACGAATTCTCCCCCTTTTCACACCTTATATAACCCCACTTACAATTGTTTCTACTCAAAAATAATTTCCAATAATATCCTTATTTCTTCTAAGGGCACAACTTTTTTCTAATGTGAATTTTGTAGAATGTAATAGACAACCAAAACAAACTCGGACATAAATGTGAAACTATGAACTTACACATATGGGCTCTGCAATGAAATGCTGGTGCTATCCCAAATTTTTCCCACACTTCCAGCAATCCTCACACCATAATCCCAAGGATTATCAGCTCAGAAATGATATTATTGAGTTCCAACAGCCCAAGAAGGCTCACAACCAACACTTGTTGATGCCGATCCTAAACCTTAGATGCCTTTCATTCCTTCTCATGACCTAATGCTTGTTGGATTATAAATGACTAGACTATTGCAATAAAGTCCTCCATGTGCAGAGTAACACAACCAGCAATTATAGATGCCAAAAGAAGGCCTTCAAAGCAGCCTCATCCCTCACATTGAAGCTTTGAAAAATGGCAACAGTAAGGGAAAGGTCCATTAATAGAGGATTTAACGAATAATGTCATACACCACAAATCAACCTCCACTCTAGATATTCACAGCATTTAAAAAACTTTATAAAGAATAACATTTGTAATAATGATCAAGATGCATTATCACGTCACTGTATTCCGCTTCAAACTGCTCATTCAATACAAAATATTCCTTCAAAACATTTCTGGGTTTTGTGCTTCTGGTCACCAGCATTCCAAAACATTTTAAAGTTTTAAATCTCATTTAGAAATGCCAAAGATATTGTAGTTTTATTGGGACTGTGTTAGACTGAAAAAAAAACTCATCAACACAGCATACCAAGCAAATAGAATGGCGCTGAAGAAGAACTAGAAAAAACATGACGGTGTCCCTTTTCAACCAAAAATAATGCACAGCCCATTTTCAATGGTGCTCTGATACCATATTAGAGATTTTGGGAGAGAAATGAGGAGCAGATTTTACACACAAAAATAATATTCTTATATTTTTACACACTTCCGTTCAACATGAATTACATATATATAGGAGTTTTGGTTCCTACATTATAGGAACAACTCCTTAATTGTTTGAGTTGTTTTAACAACTCAAACAAACAAACACTCGTACAACAACATAATTCTATATTATCTTACATATAACAAACCTAACCAATAATTTAATTTTACTAACACCCATGAGAACACTAATCTCTAACAGAGCTTTTGCTATAGCCACCACCTTATGAAGGAAATATCCGGCCATGTTATTCGACCACTGCATTATACTTGAGCCACCATTCATAATATTGTCTGCAGTTTATCATATCAAAGGGAATGATATTCAAACGCCAAGGTTGACAGGACCAAGAAAGGTTGACATACTCAGAGGCATATCATCCTATAGTTAATATGAATAGTGCCCAAGTTTCATACTAAAGGATAATTTACATAGGAGGCCGACCAAATCATTAGTTAGCTAGTGAAGAAAATAATTAATTATATTCAAAAGACATCATCCTTTGAAATGCTACAACTGCTCACATCATGGGAGGCTATTTAAGAAGGATAAGACATCATCCTTGTTGATGTTTATAGTGGCGGGAGATATTTTTCTCTCAATTTAAAATAATAAATTATTCCCAAGGCAAGTCGGCCTTGATTACAAATGATATTTTATATTTTTTAATTCTCAAAAGAGGCTGACCTAGATGAAAAGTCGCTTAGCTTTGTATATATACAAGGTGAAGTTCATTCATTCCAATCATTGATTCATTCTTATTCCAACTCGCACCTTCAAGCAGAAGTTCGTATTTTTGCAGTAGATCGCCATCTTTAGAAGCAGATTAGATTGCAAGGAGATTTATAATCAGTTGTATCAAGAAGAGATTTTCATCATTTAATGTGTCAAGTTCGCCCTTGAGAAGGGTCTGATTTGTAAAGCAGATTTCTGCTCTTATTCGTGCTATATATAAGAGATATATTTTTCCTAGGTTTTTCTCCCTCGAGAAGGAGGGTTTTCCCAGGGTAATTTGCTGTGTTCTTTGTTCAGTGTAATGTATTTCTGCTTATTTACATTTCCGGTCTAAAACTAACAATCCGAAGGCATCAAATAGTTTAGCAGATATATACATTTTACAAACAACAGATCTAGTGCTCTAAGGAGCCATGATCGTCTAGATTAAGGCTACATGAATGATAAGCAAAATTCAAATACAACACCCAATCTTCAAAATCGCATGCATATATAGATAATCTTCAGAAACAACGAATCATTAGAGGTCTGAACCTCTAGCTGTTGATGTTGGCAGCGTCAGGCATCACTTCCAGCACGCGATTATGAAGCAATAAATTTAATATAGCCTTATCAGCTATTCAATTTATTGGAGGCGCTTCACTTGATAACAACATATAATATTTAATTATTGATAAATAATTACTTGAGGCTGACTTCATTTATTCGCCACCTTATGGAGTCATAACGTTTCATAATAAAAGGCCGACATGATGTATTGAAAGGTTGCGATCCCTCTCTCTCTCATGTATATATTACTCATTGTTCATTTGGAGATTGATTCATACACATTCATAGTTCGATAGTAGAGGCATGTGAATTTCTTCAAGTGCAGATTGAAGTTTCTCAAGAACGTTGAATTCGATATCAAGGAAGAGCAAGATAATAATCTGTGATTGCATCAAGCTTTGGTGCTAATACTTGGCCTTGTAATCGGCCTCATTGTAAAGAACATTGTTGATTCATATTCCATATGTAAGTGATATATTGTTGTTGGGTTTTTCTCCCTCAAGTGGAGGGTTTTCCCAGGGTATATGCTGTGTCTATTTATTTGAAATTGAATTAAAATCTGCTTATTTAACTTCTGATCCTAAAACTAACATGGTATCAGAGCGGGTTTAAGCAAGATCGTGATCAGATTTACATAAGCAGTGTTATCTTCCACTCTTGTTCTCATCTTCTTGTGTCTATCTTATCTTCAAAAATGGTGAACGGGCTCAAGATTGAAGATAGACTTGAAGGTGCCTCCAACTTCACCTCTTGGAAGTTTAGAGTATTGCTTGCATTGGAAGAAAATGAGATTGCTGAGTTCGTAGAGAGCGAAGTTCCTGAACCTTCCGATGAGAATGAGAAGTCACAATGGAAGAAGAATGACACTAAGGCAAAAAAGATTTTGGTTGATTTTGTGAAGGACCACCTTGCGCCGATTATCTCCAAGTTGAAGACAGCAAGAGAAATGTTCAAGACCTTGGAGGAAATGTATGAGATCAATAATACAAGCAAAGCTCTTGCATTGAGGTAACAGCTTCATCATGTCAAGATGGCGAAAGGAGATTCTGTCATCTCCTTCTGCATGAAGATCACTGAGTTGAGAGATCAACTTTCTACCATTGGCCATATGGTTGATGATAAGGACTTGGTCATGTTGGCTCTTAATGGTCTTCCTCAAACTTGGGAGCCATTTATTCAAGGAATTAGTGGGAGATCAAAGCTACCTAAGTCTGATCATCTTAGGGCAGATTGCATTCAAGAGGAATCTAGATTGGCAACAAGAGGCAATAGGAAAAGTTCTACCAATGAAGACATTCGTGTACTTGCCGCTCAATCTTTGAAGAAGAAAGGAAGAGAAGGGAAGAAATGCAACTTCAAGAGGAACAGAGATAAAAGATCAGATGATGCTCCTACATCCAAGAATAAGAAGGATCTCTCTCACATACAGTGCTTCAGATGTGACAAGTTTGGTCACTATGCAAAAGATTGTCCAACTAGACCTAAACAACATGCTTCAATTGTGGATGTGGGTGAGATCTCTCCTCAGAAAGATTCAAGTGGATTTCTATTATATTCTACCCTATCAAGCAATGTTCCAACAGATAGCAACACTTGGTTGATTGATAGTGGTGCCTCTTGTCACATTACTGGTTTTAGAGAACATCTTACAGATTTGGTGGAAAGAGACACAAGCATTCAAGTCATAATTGGAGATGATGCATGTTATTCTGTGAAAGGTGTTGGAACCTCATCTCTTCACTTAGATTTCGACATCTCTCTTCAGTTGAGTGGTGTGCTATTTGTACCAGGCATCAAGCTGAACCTTGTCTCTTTTTCAGCTCTGGAGGATAAGGGATATCAAGTTGCATTCTTTGAAGGTAAAGTTCTTGCATGGCCAAAGAACTCTAGCATCAAGACTGCTCGAGTGATTGGTGTTCGGCAAGAGAGTCTCTACAGACTCTCCACTCGTCCTATTCAGGCCTTGTTGCATGATTCCACCAGTTCATGTGAGCTTTGGCATAGAAGACTTGCTCACCTTCACTTTAGAGCACTTCCAACCATGGAGAGGATGGTCACAGGCCTTCCTAAACTAAGCCAGGAGCATGAAGGTACTTGCCAAGAATGCGCATTGGGTAAGAATACTAAAGGACCTTTTCATAGTAGTGAGAGTAGATCTAAATGTATTCTAGATCTTGTTTCTTCTAATTTGTGTGATCCAATGTTTGTTACTTCTTTGAGTGGTTTTTGGTATTATATAATTTTCATTGATGTCTGTTACTTCTTTTAGAAAGACTTGGATTTATTTCTTAAAGACTAGAGAATCTGAGCAAGTACTCAAGAAATTCAAGGAATTTAAGGCTCAGGTAGAGAACTTGTCCGGGAAAAGGATCAAAGTTCTGAGATCAGACAATGGAGGAGAATACATCTCTGGAGGCTTCTGTAACTTTTGTATTGAGGTTGGGATTAAGAGGGAGTTTTGTGTCCCTTACAATCCACAACAAATCGGTGTTGCAGAAAGGAAGAACAGATCCATTGTAGAAGCAGCTAAAGCCATGATCGATGATCAAGATCTGCAAACCTTCCTTTGGACTGAAGCATCTACGCCAGTTGTGTATGTTTAGAATCAAAGCCCTCATCGTATTTTGGAGAACATGACTCCTGAAGAAGCATTCACAGGTGTGAAGCCTGAAGTCAGTCCTTTGAGAATCTTTGGTTGTCCTGTGTACGCTCATGTGCCTAAAGATAAAAGAACAAAGTTGGAACCATCTGGCAAGAAGGGAATATTTGTGGGGTACTGTGAGTCTTAAAAAGCCTACAAGATTTACATTCCAAGTCAGAAACTGATAGAGATGAACAAGGATGTTACATTTGAAGAGGATATTGCATTCAAGAGATCTAAAGTCTCTCACATGGAGATAGATAATGAAGACCATGAGTCTCGTCACGACATGGAAGTTGACCATACTCCTGAGATTCAGAGGGAGTCTACTGAACCTAAAGAATATGGTGATCCAGTTGAGTCTTTGGAACCAACTGATGGGCCTAGAGACATTGTTATTGGTTGAAAGAGACCTCTATGGGCTAGGCAAACAATGCAGGAGGTAGAAAAGTTTGCAGCCCCTAGAGGAACATTCAAAGAGAGCAGAAGACCACAAAAGTTTCCAAGCTATGTTGCATTGATGAGTGAAATTATTGAATCTGAGCTTTCCAGTATTGAGGAAGCTTCAAGTCAACAAGTATGGAGAGATGCTATGGCTAAAGAATATCAATCTATCCTCAAGAACGATGTTTGGGACATTGTACCTAGACCAGAAGGGAAATCTGTTGTATCTTCTAAGTGGCTTTTCAAGATCAAGCATGCAGATGATGGAAGCATTGAGAAGTACAAGGCTAGGTTTGGGCTAGAGGATTGTCTCGGAAAGAGGGAGCAGATGGACGTGAAGACAACATGTCTAAATGGTGTAATTGAAGAAGAGGTATACATTGAGCAACTTGATGGATTTGAGGTTCATGAGAAGGAGTCTCATGTTTGTAGATTGAAGAAGGCTTTGTATGGCCTTAAGCAATCTCCTCGCGCTTGGTATGAGAGAATTGATCGATACCTGATGAGCTTGGGTTTCTGCAATAATGATGCCAATTCAAACCTGTACTACAAGGTAATTGATAGTGAAGCATTGATCTTGGTTCTTTATGTTGATGATTTATTCCTTACTAGAGAAGATCGCCTCATTATCAAATGCAAGGAGTTAGCTTCTGAATTTGAAATGAAGGATCTTGGATACATGCATTACTTTCTTGGTTTAGAAGTATGGCAAAGGCCTAATGAGATTATTCTGAGTCAAGGGATGTACACAATAGACATCTTGAAGAGATTTGGTATGATGGATTGCAAATCCATGTCTACACCGATGGAGACCAATTTGCAAAAGTTAAAAGAGGCTGTAGCTAGTTCAGATCTGGTGGTTCCTACTATGTATAGATAGTTGATTGGATCATTGATGTATCTAGTCAATACTAAACCAAATATTTGCTATGCAGTGAGTGCACTTAGTCAGTTCATGTGTGAACCAAGGCAAATACATCTAGTTGCAGCAAAGCATATCCTGAGATACTTGCCTGACACAGTTGGATATGGCTTGGGATATTCTTTCGGTGTGGACCTAAAGCTGCATGGATATTCTGATTCTGATTAGGCAGGGTGTGTAGCTGATTGGGAAAGCACCTCTGGATGTTGCTTTAGTTTGGGGTCTACGATGATCTCCTGGTGTAGCAGGAAGCAGTCTTCAGTGGTGTTGTGACCTTTTCACACATCGCCCCATTCAAAATGGGGACCCCTAATTTTTGCTTCGTTCTGGTCTTTTTGGCTTTGGTTTTTGTCTCTCTCTCTCTGTCTGTCTCTTTTCTGACATCTGCCTCTCTGGGGATGTGTCCATGATCGAGCTTAAACGTGAAATTTGGCCAAGTCCACTGAATTAGGGTTTGTACTTTCCTGGTCAATCCAAAATCAAATGAAGTGAATAAATTGAAAACAGGGATTAACGTTGCAGTCAGTGTGCTTCCAGCAGGTTTCCAGCGAAGTTTCATCAGATTCCGGCTACTTACTATTTTTAGTAAGTGTTCCATTCCGAGCATTTTCTCGACATTTTCGAAGTTTCAACAGTCACACTACATTTAGAACACATCAAGCTGCTTACGTGCAAAGTCTGAGCCCAAACAGACAACTTGCTATTTTTAGCAGTCCAGCTTCTAGAGCAAATTTCAAGGGTTATATGAAGAGTTTTTCAATGCATGTCCTAAGAGCCCAAACTGTGACTGTCACTTGATATAAAAATTGAAAGTTGGCTGTAGCTTTAAACATATATTGCTGAATATTGTTGTTCATAATAACTACTCATGATGATTGCTGCTGAGTTTCTTTCATGCAAAACTGCTTCTCTGTATCTTTGCCAATAAAGACTACCATTGAAAAACAGATGCTCCATTCATTGCTAATGCTGATTATTCATATTTCAGTGCTGTCTTACTGGCACTTGTAACATTGTATGCCTGTTTGATAAAAGATAATGCATATCTGTATCTTCCATTATTCTTAAATGCCGACTTAAAACAGAATTTGCTGCTTTCTGTTGAAGAACTTGTAGAAAATTGGATTGTTGCAAATCTTGTCCTGTACTCGAATATTCTGTTTCTCTTCAATGCAAAGAGGCTCCATACTTTATTTAAATGTAATGTGGAAAAAATACAAAGTAGAGCTGAACAGAAAATGAAATAGATGAGTGCAATATTGATGCTTTAAATATCTGTTATCAATATTCATGTACTTCGTATGAAACTTGTGAATATATCCTTTTTGATATGCCGAGCTCAACCCTTGTGGGAGCCCGTTTTACTCCACATATCTGATGAAATGATCTCGAACATGATAAACCTGTAAATCCTGCACACTGAAACAAACATGTTAGCAAAATAAAAGAAGCTGAAAGCTTCCATTGAATTACGTTCTTTTTCCTTGATTTTTTTTTTGGCAATCATCTGATGGATGCCTGATCGACTGTATCTTATATTCCTGTCAATAGCGTAGGCATATGATAGGATTTGATCCGTCATCGCTTAGAGACCATCTCTAACGTCATTTTAATCTTTCTTGCAGATGCTTTTGGAGCTTGAATTGGAGCTGAAGCTGGAAATGGAGCTAGAGCTGACGTCACAACTGAACCTCAACTGTCAACGATTCGTCATTCAGGCAATGACGAATCATCTTCTACCCTATGCTTTTGTTATTTTCAGTTGTATAGCATACCATTGTTTATGCATTCTTTATTTGATTGTAAAAAATCAAAAAGTTACTTCCACGGCTTGTGTGGAATTCAACATTTTTTACAAAATGAATAAAAGCATCACTATGCAAATTTTCTCAATTTTCTGTTTTAAACATTTGCACAATAAACTATGATTAATATGTAAGATGATCTCAATGATGATCAATGAACACTTAAACAGCAAGACATGAAAATTTTCCGTACCTATAAATGATGAACTTCATCCAGCTCTACTTGTTTGAGCTCGGAGTGAAAAATAGGTAACAACCCTAACAACCAAACTTTATATTTTTAGAAATTTTCTATTTTTAGAAAATTTTGTCAACATCCGTTTCAAAAGAAACCCAAAAAAACCCAGAAAAAGTTTCTAAAAATAGCAATTTTCCTAAAAAGTAGGGCTGAAAAACAGAGATCTGGGTTTTGTAGACTTGGTCGCTTTGCGCAGACCCAGATCGTTAGATTTTGAAAATTTCAAGTTTTTGCCCCTCATGCAAGACATGTAAACCCCAATTTTGACCTTTTTTGACTATTTTGACAAGACTTTTTACTCATTTCTTCAAAATGCCTAAGTGTAGCGAAATTTTTAATTTGGGGTACAACAATTTGAACCACAATCAATTGGAGTGCCACTTCCACTAGTGTCATATGCAAAAGTTGCCTCATCTATAGAGACTTCGGCAAGCTATGCAACTGTAACATCCAAATCAGCACACTTAGGAGTTAGATCCCAATTCTTTGTCATGCCTTCATTGTATTCAAATGTATTATGTGACAAGAGACAAAGGTTGGAGTGTACATAGACCAAATCTTTTTCTTTTTTTGCACCCAAATGGTTGCACTTAACTGAGTGGATGAAGGAGTATGTACTCCAATTCCGTTCAATTGAAGAACTTGCAACTTGTTGAGTTTGCATACAACATTTAGTATTTAATTTTATAAATTCAAAACATAAATTATAAAATTATATTATTATAAAATATAATATATAACATAATAGCATCGAATGAGAAACAAGAAAAAATAAAAAATAAAAAGATACATACTTGGGAGAGAATTTTAATTGCAAGAGGCTGCAAGTAAATAGAGCCTTGACCATATAGATGCCACCATTCATCAACATTTTTCCTATATTTGTCTCGAAGACTGGAAACATCATGATTTTTTGAAGATATGAAGTGACCAAATTCGCTCAAGACAATACTTTGGATATCTTCATTTGAAAATATCCTTCTAAATGTAGCCTTGTAGCCAGTGGCAACCTCCTCATCCCTATATAGTGGCACCCTCCTCGGCAATGAAAGCATCTCTTTGGTATAAAACTTTGGCGACAAAGGAAATGCTAAGAGATGTAAGGGGGTGGTCATCTTGTTCCAATGGTCAACAATAATCCTTGGCATAATTTTAAATTTTTTTTCCGTTGTGTCATGTTCCGTGGCTTCTATTATTATTCTTATTTTCTCCACCATGGAGTCCATGCCATCATGAATTTCACCCAGACATGGGCGATCAGTATTAGCATACCTAATCATGCTCATGATGGGCTTAGTGAAATTCAAAACATATTCCACACGAGCCTGCTAGTCATCATCTAGGATCAGTGCTTTTACTTTTTGGGCTCTTTCTATGCTTGACTGCCTCCATACACTCCATAGGCTATTGATGACTATAGAAATCAAGGCCTCTCGCACCTTCACAATTCATCTTAAGACAATTTTTTGAGATGCAAATTGAGTTTCGACAACCAAACATGCTATAAAAAAATACATGTCACATATCAACAATAAGAAATTAAAATTTAAAAATTAAAAAATATATTAAAAATAAAATTTAAATAACCTTCAACAACTCCAACTTGGAGGTGGTCTTGAAGATGCCTTGTGACATATGATGATTAGTCATAAACATTTGAATCTCCTTGTCCTCCGTGTAGATTTGTTTGACCTATTCAATTTGTGTGCCAATCTTTTGCAATATGAAATTGAGTGAGTGGATTGCACATGGTGTCCAAAAATGTGACTATATGTACCCTCCACTATAGACCTAGCTGCTCGACAATTTTTAGCGTTGTCCGTTATGACTTGGACAACATTTTTAGACCCCACCATTTCAATGGATTCTATAAGGATATTGGCAATGAAACTTGCATCTTTTACTTGCTCCTCACAATCCACTGCCTTCAAAAACATCACCCCTTTAGGGGACATTGCTATAACATTGATCAATGGTCTATTTTTGCAATTTTTCCATCCATCATAAATGGACACTTGTTTTGGGCCATGTCTCCTTGATTACTTTTAATGATGTCTCTACTGAAACTTTCTCCTTCGTCAATAAGGTGGTTTGCACCTTTTATTGCCTAGGACTAACATAATTAGGAGGTGCATTGCAAAGGGTCATCACCATATCCTGCCAATAAGGTGATCTAACAATGTTGAAAGGAAACTCATTGCCATAATTGCAACGAGCAATGCTTTGATTTGCAACCTCCCTCCATTTTTGAAGAAATTCTCCAATGGGCCTCTTTTTTGTGAAACTGAAACTAAAACATTCTCTTCTTTAGAAGATGGTGGAATTGGTATGCAAGGATGTGGGCCAACCGGTTGTGATAAGCCACTAGGAGGTTTGTGCAAGCTTCTTTTGGCAAGAGGATGTGCAAGAGCCTTTGATCTATTACTTGCCATGTCAACATCTTCTTGTTCTTTACTATAAATCAATATTTGTTCCTTTGACAACCCTAAGGAATAGTGCAGAAGTGAGCTTTCACTCGAAAATATGAGCTCTTATACTCTTTTCCACATTGGCTCCAACCCCAAAGATAACCTCCACCACTAGGAAGTTGCTGAATCATTGTTGTATGCCGCCAAAGAGGTTACAATGCATCAAATTTTAAAGAACTCTCTACATTTCGGATAATTGAACTAGAACTTCTAGTCTTTCTGTATGAACCTAAAATAAAATAAAAATTACAAATTAACACTACAACTGAAAAAAAAAATTGGCATCATAACCCCTTATTATGCATAAAAAGTCCAAAAAGTTATTAGAACTTACTAAAAACAACTTGAAAATTCTTAAAAGAAATTATTGAAAACTTGAAAAAAATGAAAGATTTACTCACTTTTGATGGCTAAATCTTTTGTTAGAGTAATCATTTATTAGTTATTAGGCTAATTTATTCTCATGCACTTAAGTTAAACTTAGAAGTGTTAACTGAAGTGAGCTTTTTATTAGATCATTCTATCTCATCACATAGGTTGTTGACACTTGTTATGATCTAATCCCTTTATCATTTAGGGTTGCTGTTATAAAACACCCACCCTCATTGTATTATCTCTAGATCTCTTTGAAGATTTTTGAGGTTCATTTTGTAAGTTCTTCTTATTGATGATATAGCAGATTATTGTTTGCATCTTTGTGTGGAAGGTATTTTTGTTCGTTGTTTGATTGTGTGTCTTGTGTTTATTCACAATTCTAACATGGTATCAAAGCGTGGATTCATTGAACCCCTTCTCGATTTTTGAGTTTTTTCTCAACTAGGGTTACAGGAGCAAATCTAAAATCAGCCGCCCCAAGGTCATATAGACGACCAACACCTAGCCCTTTGGGGGCTATTTTTTGCAAGTTTCTCAAGATTGGAAAAATCATGATAACTTTTCGCTTGGTTATCGAAACCAGGCAAACAAGATATCGTTGGCAAGTTGGTTTCGAGCATTATCCAATAGTGCTGGTTTTTTCTCAGATTTTGCTGCTGGTACATTTTATCACCTATCAAAGTCAGATGTGCTATTTTCACTCTTGAGCTCACTTTTAACCCGTTTCTCCATTTTTCGCAATTCCAGTGGCGTTGGGATGATCTTTTAGAGCTTTTCATAGAAATCCATGCACTTTTTCCAAATTTTTCTATAGGTACATTTTATTCAGTTTTTTGTGTTTTGACATTTTAGTGAATTACTTGGACGTTTTAGCTCCTAGAAACCTTTTTTTTGTTGCATGGTATGACTTGTTTTTGATTGTTTTATATATATTTCTAGCATTTTGTCTTGTTGGGGCATTGTAGACATCTTTTGCATGCAATTTCTCTTTTGTAGATGCAGTAAGATAAAGTGCCACTCTGGTGCATTTTTTTTGGGGATTTAACACATCTTGTTGCGCCTTTTGTACTCGCACTATGTTATAAAGTGCCATGGATGGGTTGTGAGTGCGTTTGTTTTGCCATCACACCTTTGTCAAGTGAGTGTTCCTTCCACGACATCATCAAATCCTAGTGATTATTGCCTCATGCGTGTGTGCCTTGTTTGCACACTCTTTTTATTTGCAGATACTTTCAGTTGCATGTTCAGATGTTCTTGGCTCTCCTTCATGCACTTCTTGTTGACACACAGTTTTAGGGAACCTGTCTTGGCTCTCTCTTTTCGCATTAGGGGGGGGAGGGGGTGTTAGTTTTAGGATCAGAAGTTAAATAAGCAGATTTTAATTCAATTTCAAACAAATAGACACATCATATACCTTGGGAAAACCCTCCACTTGAGGGAGAAAAACCCAACAACAATATATCACTTATATATTGAATATGAATCAACAATGTTCTTTACAATGAGGCCGATTACAAGGCCAAGTATTAGCACCAAAGCTTGATGCAATCACAGATTATTATCTTGCTCTTCCTTGATATCGGATTCGGCCTTCTTGAGAAACTTCAATCTGCACTTGAAGAAATTTGCATGCCTCTACTATTGAACTATGAATGTGTATGAATCAATCTCCAAATGAACAATGAGTAATATAGACATGAGAGAGAGAGGGATCGCAACCTTCCAATACATTATGTCGGCCTTCTATTATGAAATGTTATGACTCCATAAGGTGGCGAATAAATAAAGTCGGCCTCAAGTAATTATTTATCAATAATTAATAATTATATGTTGTTATCAAGTGAAGTGCCTCTTCACTTTAATATCGTCTTCAATAAATTGAATAGCCGATAAGGCTATATTAAATTTATTGCTTCATAATCAGGTGCTGGAAGTGATGCCCGACACTTCCAACATCAACACTCCCTCTCAGCTAGGGAAGAAGACTTCCAGCTATCCATTGTCATGGAGTCTCTCAACATGACACCCACAATGGCTACACCCATATGTGGAAAGAGCTCATCACGAAGTCACTCAATGTGATATTGTCCATCATGGCTACTCCCATGTATGGAAAGAACATGTGCACAAGTGTCCATCACGGAGTCACTCAATGTGATGTCGTCATCTCATCATGATGTCCACCATGGCTACTCCCAGAGGGTGGATAAACACAAGTACAAGGAAATCATCACAGAGTCTCTCAACGTGATGTTGTCATGGAGTCACTCAACATGACATCCACCATGGCTACTCCCAGAGGGTGGAAACAAGGGCTTTCACCTCAAATTTCTCTCTTAGAGAAAGATGCATTAACAAGGGCTTACACCTCAAATTTCTCTCACAGAGAAAGATGCATTAAACAAGGGCCTACACCTCAAATTTCTCTCACAAAGAAAAAATGCATTAAAGCAAATCACAGAAGATCACTGATGCTAAGTCTCCCTCTCAGCTGGGGCTTCATTCTCCACAATTCCAAGCTTGTCTCGAAAGTGCACAAACTTTACTCTGGAGAGAGGCTTGCTGAGAATATCAACTGTTTGCTCATCAGTGCTAATGTACTTCAACTGGATAGCTTTCCTCAATACCATATATCTGATATAGTGGTATTTGATCTCAACATGTTTAGTTCTGTCATAAAACACTAGATTGACATAAAGCTTCACACAACTTTGATTATCACAATGAATGACAGTTGGCTCCAATGATTGTCCAAACAACCTTGCAAGGAGCTTCCGAAGCCACATTGCTTCTCGAGCTGCCACACAAACTGCAATATACTCAGCCTCTGCAGTGCTTAGTGCCATTGAAGACTGCTTCCTGCTACACCAGGAGATCATCGCAGACCCCAAACTGAAGCAACATCCAGAGGTGCTTTTCCAATCAGCTACACATCCTGCCCAATCAGAATCAGAATATCCATGCAGCTTTAGGTCCACACTGGAAGAATATCTCAAGCCATATCCAACTGTGCCACGCAAGTATTTGAAGATATGCTTTGCTGCAACTAGATGTATTTGCCTTGGTTCACACATGAACTGACTAAGTGCACTCACTGCATATCAAATATCTGGTCTAGTATTGACTAGATACATCAATGATCCAATCAACTGCTTGTACATAGTAGGATCCACCAGATCTGAACTAGCTACAACCTCTTTTAACTTCTGCAAATTGGTCTCCATCGTTGTAGACATGGATTTGCAATCCATCATACCAAATCTCTTCAAGATGTCTATTGTGTACTTCCCTTGACTCAGAATGATCTCATTAGGCCTCTGCCATACTTCTAAACCAAGGAAGTAATGCATGTATCCAAGATCCTTCATTTCAAATTTAGAAGCTAACTCCTTGCATTTGATAATGAGGTGATCTTCTCTAGTAAGGAATAAATCATCAACATAAAGAACCAAGATCAATGCTTCGCCATCAATTACCTTGTAGTACGCGTTTGAATCATCATCATTCTTGGAGAAGCCCAAGCTCATCAGGTATCGATCAATTCTCTCATACCAAGCGCGAGGAGCCTGCTTAAGGCCATACAAAGCCTTCTTCAATCTACAAACATGAGACTCCTTCCCATGAACCTCAAATCCATCAGGTTGCTCAATGTATACCTTTTCTTCAATTACACCATTTAGAAATGTTGTCTTCATGTCCATCTGATGTAACTTTCATCCTTTAGCCGCTGCAATGGCAATGATGGTCCTAATGGATTTATAACGAGCAACCGGAGCAAATGTCTCCTCGTAGTCTATTCCCTCTTTCTGAGAGTATCCTCTAGCCACAAACCTAGCCTTGTACTTCTCAATGCTTCCATCAGCCGCATGCTTAATCTTGAAAAGCCACGTAGAAGATACAACAGATTTCCCTTCTGGTCTAGGTACTATTTTACCAAACATCGTTCTTGAGGATAGATTGATATTCTTCAACCATAGCATCTCTCCATACTTGTTGACTTGAATCTTCCTCAATACTGGAAGGCTCAGATTCAATAATTTGACTCATCAATGCAACATAGCTTGGAAACTTTTGTGGTCTTTTGCTGTCTCTGAATGTTCCTCTAGGGGCTGCAAACTTTTCTGCCTCCTGCATTGTTTTCCTAGCCCATAGAGGTCTCTTTCGACCAATAACAATGTCTCTAGGCCCATCAGTTGGTTCCAAAGGCTTATCTGGATCACCATCTTCTTTAGGTTCAGTAGACTCCCTTCGAATCTCAAGAGTATGGTCAACTTCCATGTCCTGAGGAGACTCATGGTCTTCATTATCTATCTCCATGTGAGAGCCTTTAGATCTCTTGAATGCAACATCCTCTTCAAATGTAACATCCCTGCCGATCTCTATCAGTTTCTAACCTGGAATGTAAATCCTGTAGGGTTTTGAAGACTCACTATAGCCCACAAATATTCCCTTCTTGCCAGATGGTTCCAACTTTGTCCTTTTATCTTTAGGCACATGAACGTACACAAGACAACCAAATATTCTCAAAGGACTGACTTCAGGCTTCACACTTGTGAAAGCTTCTTTAGGAATCATGTTCTCCAAAATACGATGAGGGCTTCGATTTTGAACATACACAGCTGTCTTGGACGCTTCAGCGGAAAGGAAGGTTTGCAGATCTTGATCATGGATCATGGCTTTAGTTGCTTCTACAATGGATCTATTCTTCCTTTCTGCAACACCGTTTTGTTGTGGATTGCAAGGGACACAAAACTCCCTCTTAATCCCATCCTCGATACAAAAGTTACGGAAGCCTCCAGAGATGTATTCTCCTCCGTTGTCTGATCTCAGAACTTTGATCCTCTTCCCGGACAAGTTCTCTACTTGAGCTTGAAATTCCTTGAATTTCTCAAGTACTTCCTCAGATTCTTGAGTCTTTAGGAAATAAATCCAAGTCTTTCTATAGTAGTCATAAATGAAAATTATATAATACCAAAAACCACTCAAAGAAGCAACAGACATTGGACCACACAAATCGGAATGAACAAGATCTAGAATACATTTAGATCTACTCTCACCACTATGAAAAGGTCCTTTAGTATTCTTACCCAGCATCCTTGACAAGTACCTTCATGCTCCTGGTTGAGTTTAGGAAGGCTTGTGACCATCTTCTCCATGGTTGGAAGTGCTCTGAAGTGAAGGTGAGAAAGTCTTTTGTGCCAAAGGTCACATGAACTAGTGGAATCATGCAACAAGGTCTGAATATGATGAGTGGAAAGTCTGTAGAGACTCTCTTGCTGAACATTAATCACTCGAGCAGTCTTGATGCTAGAGTTCTTCGACCATGCAAGAACTTTACCTTCAGAGAAGGGAACTTGATATCCCTTATCCTCCAGAGCTGAAATAGATTCAAGGTTCCGCTTGATGCCCGGTACAAATAGCACATCACTCAACTGAAGAGAGATGCCATAATCTAAGTGAAGAGATGAGGTTCCAACACCTTTCACAGAATAACATGCATCATCTCCAATTATGACTTGAATACTTGTGTCTCTTTCCACCAAATCTGTAAGATGTTCTCTAAAACCAGTAACGTGACGAGAGGCACCACTATCAATCAACCAAGTGTTGTTTTCCGTTGGAACATTGCTTGATAGGGAAGAATAGAATAGAAATCCACTTGAATCTTTCTGAGGAGAGATCTCACCCACATCCACAATTGAAGCATGCTGTTTAGGTCTAGTTGGACAATCTTTTGCATAGTGACCAAACTTAGTCACATCTGAAGCACTGTATGTGAGAGAGATCCTTCTTCTTCTTGGATGCAAGAGCACCATCTGATCTTTTATCTTTGTTCCTCTTGTAGTTGCCTTTCTTCCCTTCTCTTCCTTTCTTCTTTGAAGATTGAGCGACAAGTACATGAATGTCTTCATTGGTAGAACTTTTCCCATTGCCTCTCGCTGCCAATCTAGATTCCTCTTGAATGCAATCTGCCCTAAGACGATCAAACTTAGGTAGCTTTGATCTCCCACTAATTCCTTGAATAAATGGCTCCCAAAATTGAGGAAGACCATTAAGAGCCAACATGACCAAGTCCTTATCATCAACCATATGGCCAATGGTAGAAAGCTGATCTTTCAACTCAGTGATATTCATGAAGAAGGAGATGATTGAATCTCCTTTCGCCATCTTGACATGATGAAGTTGTTGCCTCAATGCAAAAGCTCTGCTTGTATTATTGATTTCATACATTTCCTCCAAGGTCTTGAACATTTCTCTTGCTGTCTTCAACTTGGAGATAATCGGCCATTCTTCTTCCATTGTGACTTCTCATTCTTATCAGAAGGTTCGGGAACTTTTCTCTCTATGAACTCAACAATCTCATTTTTTTCCAATGCAAGCAATACTCTAAACTTCCAAGAGGTGAAATTGGAGGCACCTTCAAGTCTATCTTCAATCTTGAGCCCGTTCACCATTTTCGAAGATAAGATAGACACAAGAAGATGAGAACAAGAGTGGAAGATAACGCTGCTTATGTAAATCTGATCACGATCTTGCTTAAACCCACTTTGATACCATGTTAGTTTTAGGATCAGAAGTTAAATAAGCAGATTTTAATTGAATTTCAAACAAATAGACATATCATATACCCTGGGAAAACCCTCCACTTGAGGGAGAAAAACCCAGCAACAATATATCACTTATATATTGAATATGAATCAACAATGTTCTTTACAATGAGGCCGATTACAAGGCCAAGTATTAGCACCAAAGCTTGATGCAATCACAGATTATTATCTTGCTCTTCCTTGAAATCGAATTCAGCCTTCTTGAGAAACTTCAATCTGCACTTGAAGAAATTCGCACGCGTCTACTATCGAACTATGAATGTGTATGAATCAATCTCCAAATGAACAATGAGTAATATATACATGAGAGAGAGGGATCACAACCTTTCAATACATCATGTCGGCCTTCTATTATGAAACGTTATGACTCCATAAGGTGGTGAATAAATAAAGTCGGCCTCAAGTAATTATTTATCAATAATTAAATATTATATGTTGTTATCAAGTGAAGTGCCTCTTCACTTTAATATTGGCTTCAATAAATTGAATAGCCGATAAGGCTATATTAAATTTATTGCTTCATAATCAGGTGCTGGAAGTGATGCCCGACACTGCCAACATCAACAGGGGGGGGTCCTACTGTTTGTGCTAATGCTTCCTTGGGTTCATTTTGGAGTGATCTATGTATCTCGTTCTTGTTCCTATGTACTAGGTGGATGCAACGGCTGGTTATCCATGCATTTTGGTGAGATGGATCATTTACCATATGGACTCTCTTGCATTCATGTTTCTGGAGGCGATCTATTTTCACTTGATCAATGTTCTCCAGACTATTGATTCCCTATGCCATTTGTATCTTTGAGTTCCAGATGCTTGCCTTAGTTTTCCATTTGATTCAAGTATGGTCATTGGGGGCAGTCATGCAGATTCTTGCCTTCTCGATCCTGATCATCAATTATTTCAGAGGAGATTTTTCATTTCAGCACTATAGTAGTCATCATTCGACAATTGTCTACAACTTCTTCATGCTTCTGCGATGTTCTTCATGTTCCTATTCTTTTTGGGACATTGTTTTGGAGGCTTTTTAGTTCTTCATTCACCTTTCTCTCTTTTGGAGAGGAGTTTTTTCCATGAGGTTTTTCTCTTTTTTTTCTCCAACTGTGAGAGATTAGCTTGTTTGTGCATGGGTACCTCATTAGGCCTTGTTTGTTAGGACCCATCATGCATTCTTTGCTTTTAATGCATTCGCTTTTTAGGGTTTTTAGTTACTCCCTAAGTTCATCTTAAGGGGGCAGGGGGTGTTAGAGTAATCATACATTAGCTAATGATTAATTAATCTTCAATTAATTATTAGGCTTTCTCATGCATTTAAGCTAAACTTAGGAGTGCTTTTTTATGTTAATTGAAGTGAGTTTTTTATTACATCATTTTGTTTCATCACATAGGATGACGACACTTGTCATGATCTAATCTCTTTATCATTTAGGGTTGCTCCTATAAAACACTCACCCTCATTGTATTATCTCTAGATCTCCTTGAAGATTCTTGAGGTTCATTTTGTAAGTCTTTTTTGTTGATGATATAGCAGATTAATGTTTGCAATTCTTTTTGTGGGGACTTTTTGTTCATTGTTTGATCTTGCATTTCATGTTTATTCACAATTCTAACATCTTCCTTGTATAGTGATTCCTAACCTTTTGGTGTAGGTCTTACTCCCACGTAGCCCTCACCTTTGAAAAAAATGAAGCAACCTTCAAAACCCAACAATGGTTGCTTGGAGGAAAATAATGCTGTTCTTGGTGTTTTGTATTTTTAAACTCCCAATTTGCTATTTTAACTTGCTGTACATTTAGTGCCATTAATCTGTTTTTATCATTGACAGAAATTAAAATAAATTCTTTCTTTGTGTGGGTTGCACATCCTGCATTTGACAAAGGCCACTATGTTTCAATGTTATCATTTTTTTTGTGGGCGTCTCAATCTGTAATAGAAATGGGCTAGCCTGATTACTATTAATGTAATATTGTATCTTTTCTGAATAAAATATTTACCCCTTTCCTTGAGCTTTATGTTTGCCTTTCTCATTTCATTGTTATTGTTTATGCTTCATGATAGCTGTGTACAATTTTTGATTCTTTAACATTTTTTTTTCTGTGATCCAACAGGCAATATTGTACAGGAAACTGGGAGAAGAAACATTGGTTCTTCAAATTCTAGCTCTGTGAGTCAGAAAATCCGCTATGCTATTATGCATAAAAAGGGATTCAGACTACACATTTATGATTTAGACATACAATCAATAGCTATTAGAGCTAACCTTTACTTTTGATTGAAATTGCAAATATGTGCCAAGAAAAAGATAAATGTGTGGCTATTTCAATGTACTGTAGGAACTTTCAAGAGTGCTTTGTTGAATTTTATCTCTTCTTCTATTATTATCTTGCTCAAAATTTATATCATATGTTGGTTTCTGTCTTCAGAAAGCTGGAGGATAGTGATGCAGCAGAACAATATTGTGCCGAGCTGGGCAGACCTGAGGCTTATATGCAGTAAGTATTCTGTTTTAAGGTATTAAATGGTTCTTGGTGACAGACGTTAATTTAGCATAGGAGAAATCTAATGACAATAAGCAAACTTTCTCACACGTTGCTTGACATGTATCTAGAACCTGGAGAAGGAAAAGAACCAATGTACAAGGCTGCTGTACGCCTGCTCCATTGTCATGGAGAATTATTGGATCCTCTGCAAGTTCTAGAGGTATCAGTGAATCTATCCTTTACATTTAACAGATAAGAACAGTTTACTTAACATAGCCATCTTGCTGCTCTGAGCCTTTTGGTGTAGGAAAGGATGGTTGCTCTGATGGTATGAATAATCTTCCATTTTCAATGTGGTATTTACATCTGTTCCTTTGTTTTTTTGGATCTTTGCTGCTCCATAGCTTTATCTAAAATGGGCACTTAATGTGTAAGTTTGCAGTTAATACAAACGATAGATTGTATTTGTCTACCATCTCTCAATATCTATATTGTATATCAGTTGAGACAGGCATAAAGTAAATTGTTTCAAAATATGCAACAGCCTTGGTCATGCTACTAGAAAAAGATAACGTCAGAAACACCAAACAACATCCTATTAGGAGTTTTGTTTTCTTTTTTCCGTTGGTAGCTTTAGCTTCATTATATTGGAATTCATTCCTAATGCTTTGGTGCCATTACCTAGGCACAGTGCAGTGGAGCTTGCTTATTTTGACGTAAGTCAATTTTACTTAGGCATGTTTTTCTTTCTACTTCTAAGAGATTTAAATTTAAAGGCCTTATTTTCTTAACCAGTCTTCTCATTTATGCCCAGAACCTTGGATTGCTGCTCTATTGTACACTTAGATCAGCACTGCTGGTTCTTGTTGTTGTGCTGTGCCTCAATTTATTTGAATGGTTTCCCACAATATATGCCCATAGCTTCACAACATTCTGCAGATGGAATCCTTAGATGGGTTTCTTTTGGGTTTTGCAGACAGACCTAGATGGTGATTGGCATCTGGGAATCATTTAATTGCATATTCTATCTGACTGCCCCAAATATGTGTTTATATTTGTTCCTATTCAGTGTAATTTTGCATTTACATTATGGATGCCTTGGCTACTTCTAAGTTTCCTCAAGGTGCCAAAATAGGTGTCATTTCAAGCATTAATATACAAGCTTGATTTCTTTTTAGGTATTTTAATTTTGTTTGCTTAAGGATTTAGAACACTTGCCCAGTTTGGATTAACTGGTAGATTCAAAGTGTTTAAACTCCAGAGATGCATAAAGTTATTGTGAGTTGATGCAATCTTTCTTGTGAAAACTGATTTGAGATTTTCTTACTGTTGAATCAGATCACTAGCATGTTTACACCCAATTATCAAGTTTGAAGCCAATAAAAATCAATGCTTGAATCAGAAGACATAAAATTGGATCTCCAGCATGTTTTACACCAGATTATCAAGCTTGAAACTGAAGCCAATAAAAATCAATGCTCAAATAGAAATAAAATTGTATTCCCCTAGTGTCTTTCTTTCCTTTGTTTTAAATTCTTAATCTGAAATTGTCACCATTGCTTTCAAGATTGTGTTGTTACCTATTTTTCACTCCGAGCTCAAACAGGTAGAGCTAGATGAAGTTCATCATTTATAGGTACAGAAAATTTTCATGTTTGCTGATTAAGTGTTCATTGATCATCATTGAGATCATCTTACATATGAGTCATAGTTTTTGTGCAAATGTTTAAAACAGAAAATTGAGAAAATTTGCATAGTGATGCTTTTATTCATTTTGTGAAATGCTGAATCTCGCACAAGCCGCGAGAGTAACTGAGATTGTTTCTGACAATCAAGAGATGAATACAAAATTTAAATGCACAAGCTACACAGCTGAAAATAACATAAGAGTAAAGGAGAGAAGCAATTCATCATTGCCTGTAATGATGAATCACTTCGTTGGTGCTTCTAGCCGTTATGCCTCCAAGCAGCTGCAGCCTCGCTTCATCGTTCCATGAACCTGCAAAATCGTTAAGGAGATGGTATTAGAGTTATACTCTAAGACAATGGTGAATTACTTTTTGCCTTACGCCTATGCTACAGACAGGAATGTAACTTGCGTTAAACTGAGCATTCATCAGATAATTGCAAAAAATCAAGAGGAAAAACATAACTCAACGGAAGCTTTCAGCTTCTTTTATTTTGCTAACATGTTTATTTTAATGTGCAGGAACAGGTCATCATGTTTGAGTTCATTTCATTAGATATGTGGAGTAAAACGGGCTCCCACAAGGGTTGAGCCCGGCATATCAAAAGGATACACTCTCAAGTTACATACGAGAGTTCATTAATATTGTCAAAATAGTCATCAAAAGAGCTACTGAAATTAAGAAATAGTCTAAGCTGCTTTATTTCAAAGAGATTTAGGAAAAGCAGCTTGAGCATACAGCATAACTTTGCTCTTCATATCAAGAAAGGATCAGACGGTGTGAGAACTCATCATTTTCATTGTACTCTGTTCAGCTCTACTTTACATTTTTATTTTACATCTAAATGAAGTTTAGAGCCTCTTTAAATTGAATACAACAAAGTATTTGTGCTTTAAGGTGTTTTCATATTTTTCAAAATCATATGTCAGTCTATGGAAGACTCAACATAGCAGCAAGACAGCTCAAATAATACATGGAGAATCAAAATTTACAGTCTTGTATGTTTTCAGCCCTCATATCAATTACAAAAGATTTTAAATGTGTCTCATGAGAACAGGACTGTCTGTAGTTTAACTTCAGCATCTTAGTGAGGGTAGCATTTCCATATTGTATATTGTATTGCAAGCAATCATCAAAGTTTCGCAGTCATATATAAGAAACAAACTTGTATTCAATAAAAGAGCAGCATTTTATAAGTAATCAGCCATTTAGTATTGCTGATACAGAGCTAGTTAAATGACAAAGATTGCTGCTTCAGTATTTTATGGTGATAAGTATATGGTTACAAAAGGTTATGACAGTCATTAAGGACTGGAAAAGCATCATTGAATGAGTGAGACAGCAATGAGTTATGACCTGATCGGTATTAACAGTAAATGGTGGTTTCAATATCAAATCAGTTTTATATATTTTCTTTCTTCATATCAGCCATAGAAGGAACAGGTATCTACAGGCATATATATTTTTTAGGTGCCAACAAGAGGAGTTGTGATGCTGTATATTTATAAATAGGTGCCAAATAAAGATATTAAATATGCTATCAAGGAAGTGAACTTTTCAAGGAAAAACAATTAAATTTTCTTCGTGGCAGGCAGAAATAAAAAAATAACATACAGAAAATCCGTTTTTATTGTCTCAAGACAGCACAATATAATGACTGTTCCAGCTCAAGAAAGAGAGCATTCTGATCAGCTTTCATAGCAGCAGAGCTAACCACAGAGATCAGATATAAATATCAGGGGAAAATCAGAATCACGATGCCAGTCAAAGCTACAACAATAAAATGAGCAGCAGCCATAATTAAATGAATAGCAACAAAGATGACAAACTACATTCATTTTGTGCAATAACAAGAAATACCAGTGTGCCCAGCCACGCCCAGACAATGTTCATATGGAAATAATGGCAGCCACTGCTTGGAGATGCGTTTTTTATTCACCCAAATGGAGTTTTAAACAGAATGTAATGGCTCTTGTTGGGATTTCGTCTCAGAAATAATTAAAATGCTGTCAAAAGATCATGGGTCGAGCTAAGAGTAAAAGAAAATTTTCATGCCTTCATAAATTCTTTTTCTCAAAACTCAACACACAAGAAAAGCCAAAATACAATAGATTTTCAAATACCCAGAAAGCCAAACATCCTGTGCCTTTCAATAGAGTTTCATTCTTTTGAAAAGAATATCAAAGAATATACCTGAAGGCTTTCAAAGGAAGCAAATCTTGAGCTCAGATTTCATATAGCAGTTATAGAGACAGGGAAAAAAATGAATACGCACTTACCCATTGAGATTTGCTGAGAAATTTTCCAAGGAGGCGAGAATTTGAACTGGGTCTGGCATGTGGTCGGCCTCAAAACCAAAAGTAAAGCACGGGATAAATTCGAGCAAAAGAAATATATCAGAATATGCACATGCCGCGACTTTTAAGCCAGTTTTTGTTTCAGGAAATGGAGAAAAACATGATAAAATAACTCAGAATCAGTGTTACCATCTTTTCTTGTTGAATCTGGCAGGAATCACTTGGAAATGCGTCCATGGAACTTAGATTTCGAGCTCCAATTTGAAGTTTTCATCAGAAACCCTACTCAAGCATGGCGGCCAGTTTTCTCCAAAAGTTTCTACATGTGAGAATGATTATGTTTTTTAGGGTTCGATGCTTTTGGGTCATATTCTCCAAGTCAAAAAAAATCCCTAAATGTGGTCGCCTTTGTAATTATTGAAGAAATGGTATGGTCGAATTTTAATATGCCATGTGGTCGCCTTTATAATTATTAAAGGAATAATGTGATTAATTTTTATTAAATGAATGATGGTCGACCAGCTTCAAAAAGTTAAGCTTCTAATTTTAGGGTTATATCTTATGTTTGCATTATTCAATGAAGACCAATTTGTTAAATGATATACCACAAATCATTTAATAAATTAGTCATTTTAAACATGCAAATTATAGATATTTTAATGCAAATAAAAAATATTATATCAGGCAAAGTTAACTGAAGTGGGAGGTATTTTTATCATGCACATGATAATAGTGTTGGAGTTTCAGTTCCCATGGGCGAATTGACACAAACGAGGCAATTTTTTGCATGCTTTGGCCCATATTTTCAGGCAATTGCAGTTCAGTTGGAATAGTGCATGTATCAGTTATGACTTGGCAGTGAGTTTGAGTTTGATTGGACTTATTTTTGTATGGTTTTGGGCCTCCTTTTTAGAGATATTTTCTTCTGCTCGGATTTGGCTTTGGAGTTATCACCCTTTCTTGGAGTTGGACTTTTAGTTGCTATTCATGCACTTTGGAGTGCCTTTCATATTGTATATATTGAAAAAGTTTATCTTTTTCAATCTAGTTCTTGTTTTTCAGCCTTTGCACTCTGCAAAGCGAATCATCTTGTAACTCAGCTTTCAGATTAATATAGCAGTGTTTTTTACAGGTTCAAAGCGTGTAATTGCAGAAGATTCCTTTGAGTTTCAATACTTTAGAGTTTTCCTTCTAGATTTCGAGCATCGTTTTTGTGAAGAATTTGATCGAAGAATTACTGTGTTTCAGTTCCAAAACCTCTGATTTTTTCTGTCTTTTTTACATATCTGTATGCAATTTAGTTTAAGTTCACTGGTTATGCACCGTGCTTATTAATTGATTAATAAATTTTGTCGTGAAAACCTTGTTTTCCCTCAATATTGCATTAGATCAAAACCTCTGTTTAAATCATTCAAGTGATTAAATTATTGAATCAGGTTGTGTAGATTAGAGTTTTGAGAAGTTTATTGTGAGTCATAATTGCAAGTCATTATCATTTAGGTGCAATCACCTCTCGTAGCTTTAGGATTTCAATTCAAGCAAGCTTTCTATCTCTTTCCCAGCCAAGTCAGTTAGATTTTAGGAGGTTTTTATCAGGGAACCAGCCCTCTCTAGAGATTGATTCTCAAAATTAGGCAACCCACAGGCCTGAGAATCATTCCATGTTTCAACAAATTGCTAGATTTAAATAATCGAGCGTTCGGGTGCAATCTGATTGACAACATGTGTATTGGTGCAAAAATCCTGTGATGTGCCCTTTTTATTGGAAGGGATAGCCATTGAATACCAATTGGGTGGTGACTTGGTTTGCTAAAACTGCATTCTAGCATTAATAGACATGGTATTTCCACTGTTCATGAAAATTATTTGAGAAAGCTTCTGGAAACAACTGTGTGGTAATTTCACAACATTTTGGATAACACTCTGTGATCCATCATCAACATCCTTGCATCGGCTTTCTATTTAGGAAGTTATGTCTCCAATCCAGCACAATTTTTTCCTGATCTTGATGATGGATCACAGAGTGAGATCCAAAATGTTGATGCAAAAACTACTCCACAGTTATTTCCAGAAGCTCTCTGCATTCTAACATCATAATTTGTCATAGATTTACGCCACCTTCTTTTATGTTAATCCAGCTCAAGATTTATCAGATAAATATCTTAATTTTATTTTCAGCATTGTGAACAACAATGACCAGTAAGTTCTCCTTTTTTCTTTCCAAGACAATTGGTTTAGATCCTCACAATTATGTTGACCGCTTTGTTGTATTGTGAATGTTTTTTGTTATCTTAGACACAGTTCATTTTGTTTTAAGGATGACTGCCCTAAACCTTGTATGGAGATCTCCAATGGCTTGGGCATATTTTCATAACTACCCCTGTGTGATTCTTCAGGCCTTATCCCCAGACATGCCACTTCAACTTGCATCCGAAACACTTTCAAGGATGTTAAGGGCTCGAGTGCATCACCATCACCAAGGGCAGGTATGCTCATTTTCTTCATTTTACAACACTGGGTCATGTTTATATAAGTTGATCTGAAAGTGACAGAAATGTATCTGAAAGCATTTAATCAGTGTTACCATCACCCGAGGAACTACAAGTTTCCAGAATCATGGACATGGTTAATCAACTCTTTTTGCATGAAGTGTAACATTTTTACTGGTGACACAGATTATAGCATACATAGGTGTGGCACTGTACGACATAAGCAAGCTTAGCTGAGATGAATTATAGGACTTGTGAACAATGCCAATTATGTAAAAAAAATTGATGCTAGATTGTGAGAGCATGTTACTTTAGTCCTTAAGATCAAATAACTCAAGCAATGCATCAATGTGAATTGTTATTGCTACACAGTGTAAGAAGTATGATTTGAATTCTTGGGAGTTTAATGGAATTGAGAAATTGCATCAATATCGGCATTGTCTGCCAGCATTCTCTTAGGGTGAAGTTACCGATCTTGGTACTGGTTTGGGTTTAGGTTTGGGGGTTTGATTTGCAAATTTGTTGGAAAAAGTGTTGGGGTTGAGTTTGTACATACAAAAACATATAAAATTAATAAGTATATACATATTTGCAGCCTAAAATCAGAAATATTAGAGGCATCTGATATTTTTAATGTACAAGAATATTTATAAGCTTTATACAGTATTAATAAAAGTTAATTTATAATATTATAATATTATAATATAACAATAAGTTAATATTAATAATTAATATTACAAGTAATAATAATAAAATTTGCAAAATGAGTTGTCTTGCTTTCAATCTGCCAATTGCATTTGCTTAAATGTTTCCAAGGCCTTTTCAACAAATTCCTTTTGTGCATATCTTGTAAGCATGGCATTCCAAGAGGCCACATGTTATTGAGGCAATTTTTCAAACAATTCATGTGCCTTGTGTATCTTCCACACTTGGCATAGATATCTGCTAGGTTATTGGCAAGTTCTAATACTTGATAAAAATCTGCTATCAATTTTGCTTTGATGGACATCCATACCATAGTTCACATACTCAGGCTTGACTTAGACTTGACAACTTAAAAATTACTTAAATTTTCCTAAAAAATATATAAATTTTATGCAAAATACAATTACAAAATTTATCAAATGGGTGTGGTGGGGATTTGGGGGTAGTGCTTTTAGTAGAGTTGAGGGGCACTGCTCCCCCCACTAAACCCAAATGAAGGCTTGCAAAACCATAGGGCAAGGTCAAGGCCCGGAGCCACTGCCTCCAAGCCCAAATGAAGGCTTTTGAAACCACACAAACCATCATGGCACACACCATTTTCATAATTTTATAAGGAAAAGAACAGTGTTCTTTGAGTGTAAAAATTGGATTTTTTCCACATTTACTGTTTTTCTTAAAAATTCTTGAAGCTTCATCAAAAACACCATTTTATGTATATCCTGCAATCATTTTATTCCATAGTACCACATATTTTTGAGGCATTTTGTCAAACAGTTCAACTGCCTTGTGTGTTCTTTCACATTTTGCATAAATATCTACCAGGACATTTCCAACGACAATATTTGATTAAAAAGCCCCTTTCCATTATGGTTTGATAGATGACCATACCATGATCCAAGGCTGGAGCATGCTGGTAAAAGTGAACTGATCGGTTTAGATACGTGTTTGTTGCATTTGATGAATAGTGTCAATCCTTGTGAGGATACCTATTCATCATAGGCTGGAGCATGCTGGTAAAAGTGAACTGATGGGTTTAGATACGTGTTTGTTGCATTTGATGAAATAGTGTCAATCCTTGTAAGGATACCTATGTTTTCTGTTGGCTGCAAAAAGGCAGTCCATGAGAAGACATCTCATTCTGTTAGCTGCAAATAAGCCTAAAAACAGCAAGGATGAATGATGAATTAAATGCCAAAATAGAAAACAGAATCAATCACAAAAAAATGACCAGTTCGTCATGGTAGGAGCAGAAGGCGGCTAAATTCAGGACAGGGCTACACAGGTTTGTCCCAGATGAACCCATATACATTTTGTGGAACCTTGGTCAGAACCTGCCAAACTGAACTTGGATCCATATCTGGGCTAGATTGGACCCTAATTTGCAGGTCCAGGGGGCCCAACCGGTAACAGTCATAGGGCATGCAGAAATTTCTCAGCATAAAGAGCTGGCACAACATGCCAGCTCTTTAAGCTCTTCTTGCCAAAATAGGAACTTTGGAGTATGGTATGGAGTTCATAAAAAACTGCTAGGGGTGGCTTTTATGATTCCCCTAAATGAAAGTTGTTCAAAATATGGAAGCCTAGAGAGGCACGCTCTTTAATCTCTTGTTAAAATGGGAGCTTTGGAGTATGGCATGGAGTTCCATAAAGAACAAGGGGAAGTGAACCTTGTCGGGGGTGGCTGTTATGACTCCCTTAAATAAAATTTGTACAAGATATGGAAGCCTACATAAGGCATGTGATTTAGCTTTAACAAAATATCACGATGAACTGTTGTCTTATGGAATTCTATGGTCAGAAGACATGCACAATTTGGTGTTGTTCATGAGGCTTTTAGTTATTTCAATAGAATGCCTATTTGAGATGTGGTCTCATCAACTGCAATTTGCCAAATTTGTACAATTTAAACTTTTAAAGACTGGAAATTTTGAAGCAAATGTAATTTGTAAGTGTAATGCCAGACTCTTCCTTCTTTACCAGTATCTTCCAAGCTATACTAGTCCTGGCGTCTAGGAATAAATTCTAAAGTTACATAAAATTCAGTTGACAGTGAGTCTGTCTGATATGGTTGGGAAAAGTCATATAAGCCATTTATGCAAAATGAGGCAGTATTCGGCACACATTTGAACTGTCTTACGAAATGAGACACATTAAGATGCTTTTTCATGACCTACAAGCATGATGTACACAGTATTAGCTTTGCTAATAGAGACTTGGAATTAAGAAAATGGGATTAGCAGGCATAAGACAGGGTGTAGACAACCATAACACATTTAGCAGCTATGGAAAATAGAAAAATGGTTAGCATTTCTGTTTTTCAAAGCATCTATTAGGATGTTTTTGATTGATTGTATCTGCATTCTTTGCTGTTAATCTTGGGATTTTTATCTGATATAGAAGGGGCAAGGGATCCATCGGAAATGCTCATTGACCATCAGAAAATATAAAAATTTCAAATAAGTTATATCATAGGATTTATAGTTATACATAGGACTTAAAGCTATTTTAGACTATTTAATAGGCATCTTAAAGTTTAAACTTTAGATAATTGATATGCATTTGTAATTCATAAGATAGTTTTCTAGCAATTTACAAATATTAATGGTCTTGACATTCTTGGGAATGTAATCATCAAACCCAAACATTATGCAAATATGTAGTGTTCTCTTTAATTTCAACAGTTATTACAAGTCAAGTTTGATGTATGCGATCTAGCTTGATTTCAAAAGACATAAATTGAACTCCTTCACAACTCGACAAAACTAGAATAAAATTCATTTTGGGACTATTTAACCTAGCATCAACATAATTCATTTCTCAAATTCAATATACCTTGCAGGCACAATCACTAGTATTTTGAAACTTTTACTAGCTTTGTGCTACCTGCTAAAGATTTAAACAAGTAACGTCTCTTGATTTTGAAATTATGCCCGTTTTAGGTATTTTCCCCTTAGTATTAATATCATTATAGATTCCAAATAGATGAGTATGAAAGAAAAATTACCTTATGAGTTTTTGTATCTTTCTATCAATTTTCTACTCAATATATGTTTGGAGAGGGGACATGGCACCAACATTGTCCGTCTGTATGCTTACTTGAGGAAGTGCAGTATCTAACAATGCTGTCCTCATGTTTGAGTTAAGGCACCTTGAGAAATTGCAGGACTTTAAGAGTTCTGTGCTCGACGCTTGTGCTTGGTTAGAGTTGTTTGCATATTTGGCTTCCTAGGGGAAGGCCTACCCCCTATGTCGGAATGACTCATTACAATATTGGTTATGAGGTAGCTAAAAGTTCCCAATGTGGTCTCCAGTAAAGCCTTAACAAATTTCAGTAGGTTTAATATTTGTCTCACAACATTTAATCCAAATTTTCTCCTTTCGCTTTTGGTTGAGGCTATGAAAATATTTTTTCATGAATTATATGAAAAACCATAGTGCATAAGGTTATGAAAATTTGAAAAAGGAGCAAGAAATTCATCAGTTTTGGCTCCCGTACCTGTGTGGTATGGGACGGGTATGGGTGCGGTTCCGGTCCCTTCACGGGTATGTGTAGGGTTCGGGAATTTTTATGTTATTAAATTTAATTTTTTATTGTTTTTTCAGCAGATTATGCAGTCGTTTCTGACCCAGCAGTTGACTCAGTGGATTCTGTCGATGAAGACCGGCGTTTCCAGCTGCAAACGACCCGGACCCCTCAATTCCTAGGTCTAAGCCCGACACAGGGCATATGGCCCTTGTCTGGCTTTGGCCACGACGTGATTGTTGGCATGATAGACACGGGTCTGTAGCTTGAGAGTGACAGCTTTAACGACTGGGTGCTAACGGACGTGCCTACTAGATGGAAGGGCACCTACCCAGCGGCCGAGGCCTTCAATTCTTCCAACTGTAATAAGAAACTGATATATAAAATTAAAAAAAATGAGATTAGCTTCAAAGGGCTATCGATTGAGCAGAAGAGATGAGGAACTGCCGACCAGCAATGATAATTTAAATTTAATATTATTTTATTTTATTGTTTTATTTGTTTTATAAATTTTAAAAAAATATTAATATTTAATAAATCAAAATTTAATATTTTAAAATTTTTAATTTATAATTTAAATTATTAAAATATAAAATTTAAGAAATTCAAATATTTAAATTAAATTTAAAAAATATTAGTATGTTTTATTTTAATCTTTAATATTAACAAATTTAAATATTTAAATAAAATTTAAACTTACTAATGTTTTAAATTTATTATAATATTATTTTAATTTATTATATATAAAAATTAACAAATATGAGTATCATTGTTCTTATAATTTATAATTTTGAACAAGCACAAATATATATATATATACACTACAAAATTTGCCGGGCAACTTAGGGAAGAAGAAGAAATTTGTGGAAAACATGTAATATACTTCATGATAGATGCCCAAAAAAGATCAAGAGATGTATATACTCATACCGTCGCATAAACCAACTAGATACACATATTTTTGAGACTGCAGTATTGATTATTTTAAAAGTACTTTCACTGTTACTACCATAAGCTTTTCTTGTACTAAGAATTTTCAGTTGGGCGTAGAATTATTTAACTGGCATTTCATGTAATTGCTAATAATAGTAAACATTTGTTTAACCAAATACAAACAACACAACTCTTCTGTGTTGTAGATTGTACAAAGCCTTTCACGTGCTGTCAATTTGGATGCAAGACTAGCAAGGTTTGAGGAGCGATCACGACATGTACAAATAAATGATGAGAGCCTTTGTGATGCTTGCCATGCTCGTTTGGGAACTAAGCTATTTGCAATGTATCCCAATGATTTGGTGGTGTGTTATAAGGTAACACTATTTAGCATTGTTTGTTAATGAAGAAAAATTGGTATCACTGTATTCTGCAAATTAACAAAGATCTACAAGTGTGCTCTTTTCTTGATGTTTTCTGTTCAGTTTTCTCACTCTCATCTCAACAATATTTTTGTTTTTGATGGCAGTGCTTTCGATGCTATGGGGAACACATCTGCCCTGTCACACGTCGTGATTTTCAGAAGGATGTCATGTTCAAGCCAAGTTGGCTTGTTAGAAATGGTTGAGAAATATTTTATAGATAAGCTAGTTCACATAATTTGAGTTATCACCATCTGCTCACCTTTCCCCAGTTTTGTTGGGCAAGAATTAATAAATGCTTATGATGACCTACCGTAGCAGTGATTCTTGAGTTAAGATATTAAAATATATCGATTTTTTTTTAACAATTTCTCTCAATTTTATCAAACATTGTATCTAGAAACCATACAAATAAGGAAATGATAAATCTGGCTTCGTTTCAAGCAATATAAACTAGTAATTTTGAAGGTTCTCGTCATTCACCGTATTCATTTCTACGTGCACATCTAGTGCTATATATGTGTACACGTTTGCATGTTTGAAGATGCACACTTGAGTGTTATTTGTTGAAATATACACATCACACAACAACAATTTTCTTACTATTTTTTTGCATTGAAAAACCAAATTTTGTTGTAGATAAGTTCAGGCTTGCTTTTGCCGTGATGTCATTTTTGAATGATTGATTTGAGGATCCTACAAAATAAGTTGCAAGTATATTCTCTTAATTATGGAATACTTTTTAATTTCCCTTCCATGTGAGTGCCAGGGTTCGATTATCATCAGATTGCATTATTCCAAGCTTGAGTATTTGTTTAAATCAAAGCCACTGCTTCAGTCCATCTTGTAAAGTAATTGGTTGCAGTAAGTACCCACCTGTGGCCTGCACTTGAAGGTGGGTTAATGGAACCTATGAAATCAATGCCCCATCTCATGAAGGGTTGTTCCACCTGAATGGGCTACAGTTAAGACTAAACAGGGGGTCTTCGCACAAACCTAGGCCTCTGGTTGTTCTTGGATTTTGACGAAAGCAGCACGTTGAGGCTCCTAGTCTTCATTAGTTGGTAGGACGAGGTTTCAAATATGCCTATATGCTTGCTCGAGATTGAAAACCTCCTTAAAAGAGATGAAACCCCATCTGGAAGAAACCGCTCCTAGGTGATAAGAGAGTTGAGAAAGAGCATAGACCTCAGAAGTAAACATTTGGTGTCGTAGCCTAAGCGGACTAAAGAGTCACTTGTCATGGAAAATCAGGTGGAACAACCCTTCATGAGATGGGGCATTGATTTCATAGGTTCCATTAACCCACCTTCAAGTGCAGGCCACAGGTGGGTACTTACTACAACCGATTACTTTACAAGATGGATTGAAGCAGCGGCTTTGAAAGAAGCCAATAAAAGTGTTGTGTTGAATTTTGACGAGTGATTCCTTAGTCCGCTTAGGCTATGACACCAAATGTTTACTTCTTTGTGTGTGATTCAACGTACTACGTACTACAAAAGTAACTAGACTATCGTTATTATGATTTTCAGGGTGTTTATGTTGATTGATAGTGTAATGCAAGTCCAAAAGGTGTTGCCACTCTTCTAATGTTGCAGTATTTAATCTTCAACACCAAACATGATGCCAGAAACCCGAAAGAAACTATATTGCCACAAATGAAACTAAAAGTAGAGCACATGGTTGGAAAGAACAATTACCAAAAGGGAGCAACACTACGAATAAGAAACAATATAAATAAATATGCATCATACACACTCTAGAGAATAAAGCATCTTATATGAGTTGAATTGTGTTTTCATTGATGTCTCAAAACAATGAAGACAATTCCCTCGAGTTATAGACTAGATTATGAATTGTTCAAAGCCTATCAAGCATTGGAAAGAGTAATCCAATGACAATGATTATGTTCAGGTTCAACATGCCATGCTACGAGCTGGATTGCATGATGTTCGAAATATGGCATTTATTGCCGATGTAGCAACCTTGGATTTCACTTCAAGAGCCTGTTTTTTTAATAATGTGTTGGACCAATAGGAAGTTGTTCTTTCCACATTAAATCACCATAACAATTCTATGAGAATAGGTTGCATGGTTTGGTTGATGTCATCCCATGTGTTTTGATAGGTCTGATATCATGATGCATGGTAAGTATATGCCAACATAACAATGGCATAACAATCCTCTTTGTTGAGAGGTTAGAGTCGATGAGGATAACATTGTGAAAGGTTTTGTGTGGTGATGCTTATTGATCATTTTTGGGCTTGGTACGTTTGGGGATTGGTTGGATCTCTACTAGTTCATGAGAGGAATCCTAAGCCTTTAAAACCCGAACTTAACAAGTCTGAGCACTTAGAGTCCTTTTAGGAATACTTAGTTCCAATAATCTTGTTTGAATCAAAATTTCCCATATTTGGCAATAATAATATGTTAAAATAAATGGTTTACTAAATAATCACTT
Source organism: Sequoia sempervirens (assembly GCA_007258455.2). NCBI lineage: Eukaryota > Viridiplantae > Streptophyta > Pinopsida > Cupressales > Cupressaceae > Sequoia > Sequoia sempervirens. The sequence goes on from VDFB02373582.1 coordinate 56,910, forward strand.
GAAATTGATTCTTGTCATTCTATACATGTAGACCATTGTTAAAGGAGTATGAAATTTGTCTTATTAGGGTTTGGATTTATCCTGTGATTGTGTTGGGTTATTAGCATTATTGTGTAATGCCCCAAGCTTTCGCTCAAGATGTTAGTGAATAACAAACAAACACAATTTTTTCGAGTTAAAATTGCAACACTTACATGTCATAATTGCATTGGCACACTCTAAGTTGTGACACACCACTATAACAAGCATCAAGTTCATACTTAATGCACATGTATAATTGCACAAGTGAGACTTTAACCATATGTTGTGTGACAAAGTCACCATGACAATCATATGAGAGGATAATGTTTCCTCTGATGGATATCAAACACTTGTCCATATCTTGACCTCTTGTGAACACAAGGATTAGAATGAGTGTGATACACTGCTTCATTACACAACTCGATGACAACCAACATCCAAGAGGACATGGAAATGACATCAATCACTAGGATTACCTTCTCAAGAGGGGCAATTGGGAGATACGCTTGACCAATTGAATTGCCACTTAATCGTCTACACTCAAAGACACCTTCCAACACAAAGGAGTGGATAACTTGCAAAGTGCAATGTACATCTCCAAAATAAGATGATAGGTAGGTAAGGTAGGCCAAGGAGAACAACTTTCATTAAAGAACTTTTTCCAAAGAAGTTGGGAAGTACTCACTCTCTAAGGGTTGCCCTATATACTAGTTAGGTTGCCCATTTCATTAGTCCTAGTTGCCCATAACATGTTAGGTTGCCCTTGGTAAATTAGGCAACGCCCATGTCCCCACTTATGCTAGGTCAACTTGTCCCTTGTAAATTGGACAACCCGTGATTATGAACAAGCTAGTTTGTGGTCTTATAGGTCTCAAAAGCTCTAAATTAGTTTTTTGAATTGATTGACGACTTCTATCTACATGCATAGCCTTGAGTAACCCTAAGCACTATGGTTCAACCTTACAAGGCATGAAATTGAGGGCAAAAGATCCAAGACAAGGAAGAACTAGGCTAAACAAGCATTTATTAACCTAAACAAAATAAGGCATAACTACCTTGCTACAAGTGCTATTTAAATTTGGGTTTCACCAATGAATTTAGTTAGCATTAAGCTTTCCTTTGACATGTTTAGAAACTAGAAACTCCATAAATTTGTTTCAGCCCTAAGACACTTAATTGAGAATAATTGTTCAATTCCTTCATAACAAGAATGTATGAATGGGCATAAACCATAGGGTTTAGCATATGATTCATTCCACAAATGCAATCCACTTAAATTAGCATTGAAGGATACCATATCATTATCCATAGGTTTCATATCAATCATGAAGCAAACTAGATCTAAGCAATGTTGTTTTAGGACTTAACAAATCATGTTAAAACCCTTACAAGGTGAGATGCAAAATCAACTATAATAATGCTATAGAATCATTTTAATAAATGGATCTCATTCCAATCATGGATGGATTATTACCAACATGAGAGTTTATTGATATACAAATAAGCACTTATTACAATTGTCCTAAGAACTCAAATTTCAATTTTTCTAGCTATAGAACCATGTAGAGATACAAGTATCATGATGACATGAGAGTCCAACATGCCCTCCAATGAACATCCTTCAAATTTTCCTAGCCCTAATTGTAGTTCAACACCACCCAACTATGTGGAACCCTTAGGCTGACCCCTCTGTTCTAGGAGGCAATCAACATGTACCAAACAAAGGCATGCAAAACAAGGAATATATGGAAAAACATGTCATCAAGAACATACAAGATTACAAAACATACATACAGGAGGGTTCTACAACATCATCAATGGATATTCAAAAGATTCTCAACATACATAAGGTACAACATTTGATGAACCAATAGAAAGAGTACTAGATGTAAACCAAGGAGTGTTAGTACTATGGGATGATGGCCATGTAGGGTGTTGAGTATTCCTACATATTATGAGTGCCGAATGATAATCTCCCAATGGGTTGTGATATGTTCTTTACTACCAACCGATGAATCCTTTAAGGCATTTAGTACTTGGTGTAGATTAATCTTGATTATGTGTATGATTCATTTGATCTCCATTTATTTTAGTGCTTACATTCTTAAAATTTTATTTGGCTCTTTATCCATGGGTTTGTATACCTCAATCCTAAGTGCCCAACATATCAAATATACAATTGTTCATGGCACAAAAAATCAATGCAAATAATCATATGACACAATGTCCAATAATACCCAATCATAATTTCATAGGAATACTACACATCTAAAAACAATGATTTAACATGGTTTGAATTTCAAATTGTATTTTCTAAAAGTAATCAACCCCATACAAAGTTCTCAAGTCTACCATTGATGGATTCCTATGATACCTTTAATTTTTAAAAATTCTTAATACTCAAAATATCAACAATTCAAGAATATTTTTTGAAGCATTAAATTAAGGTATACACACTTTTCAACTCATGTATGAATCTAGGAAAAAATTATCACAACTCAAGCATATAATTACTATAAGTTGTTAATATCTTTACTTGTAGTCGGGTGTGGCATAGTTGGTCGTAGTTGGCCAGTTATTATAATTCAATAAAACTATAGTTGTAGCGGGAATAATTAATGTAATAAATGTCATGTGTATCCGGGTAACTAAGTCCCGATTAGTGGTAACGGGCTATTATGAAACGTCACGACGGTTGGTTGCTCAACCACTGTCGAGCGTTATATGTACTCAATTTCTGTAGTTAGGAACATGTTATGATGATCATGGTTGATAGTACTATTGATAGATCTATGATTATACATGTTGATATTTACTGGAAATGAATAGAAGCATCTCATATTTCAAGCATATTATGTTTCCCAGTCTGTTGCTCTATTCCATGTTCTGCATATAGTCTAGTTTACTTTCGTAGTACATAGTACGTTGGATTACCTCTAGTGGAGTAAACATTTGGCGTCGAGACTAGGGAATCACTCGTCATGGCAGCGTAATGGGTTGATCGATGGAAGAGCCTGTGGACACTAATGAAGAAAGGGAAGACCAGTTGACCAAAGATCTGGTAAATATGTGGAATATATCCCTAAGAGATCATGTACAAAGGGAATCCCTCAGGCGAGAGATCCCTGAGGAAGTTATCTGGGATAGACTAGAAGTGAACGACGAGGTTGACCACCTCCTCAATCGTCTACCAAGATTGTTGGCTCGTCATTTCATCATCCTATAAGACCTTCAGGAGGAAGAGGATCAAGAACGCCAAAGGCAACAAATATTGCAGCGGTACGAAGAAAGAACCAAACGGGAAGAGGAGGAACAAGACACTAGTCAAAGATGTACTTCCGGTAACCAACAATGATCGTGTGAACATCTTTTAATGCCCATACAACTGAACAAAGACAAGAATCGAGTACCAAGTGGGCACGAGACTCAAGAGGAGAAGGTTTGACAATCACTTAGGCTGCAAGAGCAAGAAAAACGGTGACGAAGACTAAGGCAAGTTGATAAAGAATTTAATGACGATCTAATTGAAATAAACTAGAGTATTAAAAGAACACATGAGAATATTAAGGAAATAGACTGATCCATTGGCAGAGCACATCAAAGTTTGGTTGAAGGGAGGGATGAAGGACCCTTCAACACTCTGTACGTAGGAAGGTACAATATCAGTGAAAGTGAAAATGAATTAAGTGAAGAACTTGATAGTAGCATCAAACACCTTTGGGAGTTGTCCATATCAGACGACGACGAATGACTGACGAGTGGAAGATCTGAGCCCAGTACTTCAAGGCGGAGGGAGTACCAGAGGGAACCCTCGAAGACTCAAGGTGTCGAGGACGCTGACGAAAAATGTGGGAGTGACTCATACATAGCCGAGAGTGCAAGTGACGCATCAGAACGTAGCGGGGAAACTGGTCTAGTTGGGTCCAATACACAAGGAGGACATCAGGGAAAGATGGTGACTCTGGCCAAGCGACATAAGTTGCCAAAGTTTACAGGGAAAGGGTCAGAAGATCCAGTACGACATTGCAAAACATGTGAAACAATCTGGATAGCAAATGGACAGGATGATCCAGATTACTGGTTGAAAGCATTTCCAGCGACACTCAGAGATGGTGCCATCAACTAGTACTCAAAATTGGACCAAGTACACAAAGCTACATGGAGATTATTGAAGCAAGCATTTCAAGATGAATTCAGACTCCTGAGGGATGATAGTGAGATTGTTGTGAAGATCTACAATACAAAGCAAGGGAAGCATGAGAGTGTGCAAACCTATAACCAGAAACTGAAGGATCTACCGGGGAAACTTGAGACACAGTCATTAGATGGTTTTAAGAAGAGGTGGTTTATTGAGGGACTGCTTCCCTTGCTCCAGAAGAAAATGAAGGTGGTACCTCCATCCTTGTACACTGAAGCATTTAACCATGCGATGGACATCAAGAGCGAGAATAAGACATCTTCTAGAGGGAAAAAGAAAGATGACGATGAAAGCACAGGGGAGAGTGAAGATGAATCAAAAAATATACAAGCTCTCTATCGTGACATGTTGAGAATGATGAAAGAACTGAAAGCTGACAATGAAGGGTCGAAGGAGGAAAATGAACTGTGGTGTACCGAATGCAAAATAGGTCACACAAAGGCGAACTGTCTGAAGAAAATGTTCTGTGACATCTGCCAAGTTATGGGACACTCCGTCAAGGAGTGCCCATACAACTTAAAAACATGGAGTTCACAAGTGTTCTTCACACAAGCATAACAGTCAACCCCTCCGACCACACCGCCAAAACCTCGGAACAAAAATGCATCCTTTGGTGGCTATCGCAACAATTAGAGAAGTAACAATAGTATGCCAAGAAGCAAAATTCAGTACGACAACAAAGGTAGACACATGATTCAGTGCCGAAAATGTAATGAATGGGGTCACTTCGCCAAGGATCATTAGAGAGGTCAAGGCGCCAGGGGAAAGCTATGCAAATGGTGTGGTCTTGGCAATCACGAAGACACCGACTGCTCGAAGTAGAAGGGTACCAACATGTTGGAGGTAGCCGACCAAGAGGTCTTGGAAATTACAAGGGAACAGAGGAAGAAGGCCAATTATCCAGACCCTCGTACGGAGAAAGAGAGACTCTGAGAAGCTAGGAAAAAAGTGGAAGAGGCAATGACAAATGAATGAAGAACCTCCAAAGCGGCTAGTACGTCGTTGCAGTCAAAGTCTAAGAAGAACATAGTATGGCAAGTGCTTCACACAACTGTACCAATTAAGGTAACAAACCTTTTGCAAAATGATGCCTCAACTGAGAGTAGCACTCATGAACGTCATCGAAGACAATATTCAAAGGGGTCCCATAGAAAATATGACAGAGCTGGTAGGAGAGGCCACAAATCCAATGCTACTTGTAGTAAGTGTCAAGAGGAAGCTGGCCATCATACAAATGGAAATTATGGGGATGAAACTCTCCAACACCATTGTTGACAGAGGCTCTGGGGTGAACGTACTGCCAGAGGAGACATGGAAGTGCTTGGGTAAGCCAACTCTTTGGCCCTCAACATTCCACCTGGTAGGAGCAGATCAACATGACATCAAACCTCTCGATACTTTAATGGCGTAGAAAGTTTTGATCGACACACAACAATTCTTGTTAAATTTTGTCATCATCACACTAGAGAAAAAGGCATATGATGCACTGTTGGGACAAGGATGGCTGATTGCCGCCAAGGCGAACCATAATTGGAAGAGGAACACACTCTCGATTGAGAGCCACAAGAAGTACACAATTGATTTGAATAGCCAGGTGGTTAGTGAGGAATTGGCATCTTCAGGATCAAAATCGGATGGAGGATCGGATGTTGATGAAGAAAGGAAGATAATGGAGTTGAACAAGAAAGGAAGACTAGTTCATTGAATGGGTTATTTCACTGGTAGATGGAAGATTATGAATTTTTTCACCCGATTGCAACATGTTACAAATTAGAGAAGGGGGAGAGGAAGAAGATAATGGCTCGACCAGTCAGACATTTCCGCTAGAGTATGACGAGTATAAGGAAGGTGTGGTAGAATTGGACGAGACACCAACCCATAAGTTTGAACGAGACAAACTCATCAAGTATGAGGAACCGACACTGAAGAAGGTAAACCTCGGTGAACAAGAAAAGCCTAAGGAGATTCTCGTTGGTGATGATTGGGACCCTGTACTGAAGGAGGAAACATTTAAAATCTTCATGGAATATAAAGATTCCTTCGCCTAGACGTACAAGGACTTGAAGGGCATACCATTGAAGTTGTTCATACATAGGATCCCTCTCGTACCGGGAGCCCAACCTATACGGAAGAGACCCTATAGAATGAACAAAAATTATGCTGCCAAGGTGCAAGAGGAAATTGAGAAGATGCTAGAAGCGGGCATTATTTTCAAAGTTGAAGTTAGTGATTGGGTGTTACTGATTGTCATTTCCTTGAAGAAGGAATAAGAGTAGATCAGGATATACGTTGACTTTTGGAGTTTGAATGCGGTGACTATCAAAGACCCGTTTCCAATCCCCTTCACCGACATAATTCTTGAAGAGGTCAGGCATGAGATGTACTCGTTCTTGGATGGGTTCTCTGGATACAACCAAATTAGTATTGCCAAGGAAGATAAGTTGAAGACAACTTTCATGGTCGAGGACGAGGTGTACGCATACAACCGGATGTTGTTTGGGTTGTGTAATGTGCCAATCACATTCTAGAGGATAATATTGCACATTTTTGACAAAGTGTCAGTAGGAAACTTCAAAGCCTTTCTCGATGACTGATTGATTTACAACGACAAAGAGAAGCATTTGAAGGCCCTTGGAGAGTGCATGGAGAGGTGTACTACTAGAGGTTTATTAAAAAAATTGCACAAGTGTCTTACCCTCTTGACCTACTGACGAGGAAGGGACAACCCTTCATATGGGAAAAAGAACAAGAGAAGGCATTCAATGAAATGAAGGACCAGCTGATCAGTTCACCCATACTGGCGTACTTGGACTAGAACAAGGAGTTCCATGTATATGTGGATGCCTCCAACTTCGCCATTGGAGCAACACTGGCACAAGTAAGAGCACACAGGTTGGACCACCCAATGTTTTTTGTGAGTCAACTACTTTCAAAAGAAGAAAAAACTATAGTATGACCGAACGCGTAGCACTGCGGATGGTTTATTTGGTGCAGAAATTCAGGCATTATCTGCTAGCTACATCGTTCACCTTTTATGTGGACCACCAAGCCCTAATGTATTTGGTGAATAAGTTGATAATTCAAGGGAGAGTGAGTAGGTGGCTACTATTGCTCCAAGAGTTCACATTCACTATCATTGTACGTTCGGGAAGGAGCCATGTGATCGCCGACCAATTGTTAAGGATCCAGTCAGGTGAACCTACTGAAGAGGGAGTAAACGAAGATTTTCTGGATGCGCACTTGTTTTAGATCGTAGTACTCCCTTCGTGGTATGAAAATATTGGAGAGTACTTGTCTACATCCACGTTCTCGAAGGAAATGCCACCAATAAAGAGAAGGAAGCTTGTATTGAAGAGTAAGGCATTTCAACTCATTAATGGCTTGCTCTACAAGATGAGGTCCGACAAGATCCTCAGGAGATGTGTCATAGAGGAGATATGAGGTGTACTAAAAGAAGCACATGAGGGTCTAGTTGGCAGTCATATGGGCCCAGATGCTACAACTAGAAAAATTCTCTTGGTAGGCCTATGGTGGCCAATGATGCACACAGACGCCAGACGGTAGGGAAACTGGGTGTTAGGCTGTGACACCTGCTAGAGGGTAGGGAAACTGTTGAAGTGAGACTTTATGCCATTGTATCTGTCCCAACCTCAGGAGTTGTTCGAATGTTGGGGATTGGATTTTATTAGGCCATTGAAGGTGAGTCAATTACATCGGTGCTGATACATTGTGGTTGCTACAATATATTTGACGAAGTGGGTCGAAGCTTTAGCATTGCCGGATAACACAACACAAAGTACGACGAGATTCATTTATGAGTAGATAGTGATATAGTATAGGATTCTAATCCAGATTATGAGTGATCATGGGGGACACTTTTTCAACTACGCCATTCGACTGATGATGACAGAATTTTGGATCTTCCACAACTTATCAAGTTTGTACTACCCACAAGCCAACGACCAAGTAGAGTCCACAAATAAGGTGTTAGTATCAATTATTCATAAGTCATGTGGCGTAGAGGAAGCTGATTGGGAGGAGAGACTACCAGCCGTCCTATGGGCATACCGTACGACGTACAAGGTGACAACGGGGTACACACCTTTTCAATTAATGTCAGGAAGAGGTGGTACCGATGGAATACATGGTACCTAGCCTAAGGATAGCTGCGGAGAACTGGCTGGGTGATATGGAAAGTCTAAAGGAATGATTGTACCAACTTAACGAATTGAACGAACAAAGAATAATGACACAATGGGAAATGGAAAATATGCAACAGAGAAGGAAATATTGGCATGACAAACACCTTTGGTGAATGAATTTCCAGCTAGGGTAGTTAGTTTTAAAATATAATGATTGTAACGAAATCAAGCTGGGGAAGTTCAAAGTTCGTTAGCTAGGATTGTTTAAAATCTGAGAGGTATGTGACAATGGCTCTATAAAGCTTGAAAACTTGGATGGGTCACTGCTATCAGAAGCAATCAATGAATCGAAGTTGAAGTTATACTAGGAAAGAAAGGAGAAGAAAGACACAATAGCCATCGATATGCTTAGCGACGCTACCAAGGAAGATTGTCCTATGTAGGAGGAGGCCTTGAGAGAGAAAGACTAGGGCTTGGGAGGCCCTGGGTACACAGTAGGAGTCTGGGCAGAATCAGGCAGAGATCGAATTATCAAAGAAAGATTGGTAGAGAAGAAGGTAGAAGGGATTACAGTGCCTTAGGTGCACAAGCACCTAACTAATGCAATGTTAGGGACATCGACACTTTGGCGACGAATGGGTGGACACTGGAATTATGTACCTTTAAAACTTTCATTGACGTACCTCCCTTCGTGTTGGCATATGCACAAGATTAGCGAAGTAGGTCAACAACTCATTACAACACTCAATCCCCTAGTAGCATAGGAGGTAGAACACATTTTGGCGTTCATGCAGGCGGGATGTGAGAGAGAATGTTTCTAGTGCTTCACAACAAAGGGTTGGCCTAATGTACTGACATCAGATGAGAGGGCGACTTCCTGGTAGCCAAGCTGACTAGTAGCGGATGGAAGGAACGAGAGAGTTCTCACGACACTCCATGGTATGGAGCAATGCTACAAAGATATTTACTTCTGATGGCACTAGCAGTCACTCCTCATCACTGAGAGGGAAGGAGAGCGAGACAAGGCCTTGGCATAGGTAGCTTAGTGCCATACAGAGCTGGTGGAGTAGATCTAAAAATCACAAGAGCAGCTGGCTCAGGTGACGGCCGAGCGAGCATGGGCCTTGGCAGTAAAGGAGGAAGAGTTGGTGAAGAAAGACAGGCAATTGGCAGAGAAGGATAGGGAGTTGGCAAAGAGAGCTGCTTAGCTGGCGGAGAAGGACAAAGACTTGGTAGCAACGAAAGAAGAGTTGGCGGCGGGCCAAGCCAAACTCGCCGAATCAATCAAGATGGTGAAGCTAGCTCGCGAGCGATAGAAGGCGGCCAACCAAAAACTTCAACACTTGCAGCAACAATCAGTGATGACTCCCTCTCATCCATCCACCCAGGGATGCACCCTCCTCCCCCCTCTTCTTAATTCCCCTTCTGTTCCACTTTTCATTTTGAGTCGTCTGGAAGACGAGTACTTGTTGGGGGGGATGACGTAGTTGGAAAAAATGTAATTAGTCAGTTGGGAATAAAGAAATAAAAGATTAGACTTAGTTAGCTTGATAATTAATGTAAGTGTTTGGCTGTGTTAGTTGGTAGTTAGTAGTTCAGGAATTAGTTCCCGAGAGAATAATTAATGTAATGAAACGACGTGAAGGTTGGTCTTCAACCACCGCCCACGCACTATATGTTCGTGAGCCATGTAGTTAATGGGAAGTTATTGTTGTGGCTATGATTGTCATGAATTACTTGAACTGGCATCTGTTTGATAAATAAAAGCAACAGTGATGATTTTATGCTTTACATTCTAGTACGTTGTTTTGTTTTGTCAACTATTCTAGTTTACTCAGTGTGTATGTTGGAATTCAATCCGTGAGTAAACAATTACAATTTTTGAAAATAAATAAACCTTCAATAATGAAATTTACTCAACAATTGTTCTATGAATTCTAGTTCAAAAAAGAATCTACGCAAGGAGAGCCATATGCATCCACCTATTGTGGGCATGGCCTATAAAGGAATTCATTTAATAAATTGCATAGTAATACGAAAGAAAATTACTTCTTTATATGGAGAATAATAAATTCTTGAAGGTAATGCACTGCTTAGAAATTTCCTTCAAGATCCGAAAAAATATTTAAGCACAACAAATCCAAGCAATTCCTTTGGTAAAATAATACTTTCTTACCAAATGGTTGTCGTTCAATTGGTTGAGCACAATTGGTGGGGATAACGACATATTTCTTGATTACATCATCCACCATGGTTCAAACCCCTAGAGGTGCAATTGAGTTAAGTTTTGACCTCTAGGTGACTTTGGTGGATAATATATTTTTTCTCATGGATGCTTAGTTAAACGTATGCTTACTCGTCATGTTGTAATCTACTTGTTCAGAAGGACATAAATGCCAATATCTATATAATATAGTTGCTTCCATTAAAAAAGCAATATGTTCTTCATAAAGGAGGAGAGTTTTTTTTCTTTCCTTTAACACAAAAATGAACAAGTGCCTCTAAAAATCATTTCCTTTATGCTTTTATTTGAAAATCCATAAACACCCTTTTAAAACTTTTCCCTCTTTTAACATTTGAGCAAGTTATTTACAACAAAAAATATTTTCACTCAATTGTTTCATAAAGTTATTTTCTTTCCAATAAGAAGTAACTAATATATTTCAATTAATTGCATAACATTCTAATTCTAAATATCAAAAACATATTATTTCCATAATTCAATTAAACTCATTTTGATTTTTTTAAACATGCAATAAAATAATGCACAATACCTTTTTTGCTAAGCTATGAAATAATAATCTTTCGAAAACTATGCATAATACACATTTTGCAAACATGGCAAACATACATTTCAAAAAGTAAATGTAATTACAAACAAGGCCAAATAAACACACACAAATGAACTACTCATTTAATGGGTTTATTCACAACAAAAATTCCTTAATCACCATTGATTTAGATTAGGTTATATACGGATTCACAAGACTCGTCTTGCAACTCAAATTGAGTAAGGTAGAGTTTAAGAAAATATATTTAACCCGAGTCGACATTCTCCAATTAGTCATTGTTGGGGAAAATTGTATTTGCACACTCAAGTGAAACATTAGGCGTCCCTATACCATATAAGGAGTGAATCATAATTTAAAAACACTCAATGTGATATAACTCATACCATGATATCAAATCATCACATTAATTGGAAATCATTTATGACTAGCATGCATAAATTAATAATTCACAATGCTACACCAAATACAATAATCAACATCACATAATAATAAAAACATAGAAAGTCATAGCATAAGCATCTAAAATACATAGACAAATGCCTTGATGGAAATGCAAAGTATCATTAGAAAGTGTAGTAATAGGATATACTACTTTCTTTTTCAAGTTCGATCAAGGAACATTCAAGATCACCTACTCCACATTCAGATTAACTGCAATCTAGCAATACCAGAATTTGAGCAGAAACAACCAACCTCTTCTCAGCACGAGTAACTTCAGTCACTGTCCATGACAATACAAAGCAAAGACCAATGATACTGGTTATTCTTGTTCAACCGACACATATCACCTCAGAAATAACTCATAACATCAAACATGTTTTTCAATCACTGATCTGCAAAGATAAATCCATCGACATCCCTTCAAAACAAAGGATTTTTGATTTTTAATATATTGAGGAACTCATCTATATGTCTCCACACCGCTCAAAGATGTCATAAGGACATACCATTTTTTTAGAACCCAAGCATCCAAAAAGTTCTTTTAAAAACAAAGTGCTTTGTCATTTCAAAATCTTCTGAAAACTGTCAACCACTAGACCAAGCAAAAACATTCCTTAATGCATAGTTTTATCCATTACCTTTCAAATTGGATGAATACCTTTGTCAGTAATAACAAAAGGTTAAGGAATTTAAACCACAAAGCTTCAGCTCCTATCAATGATTGTCAATATCAGAGCATCAACCTCACCAAAGAATTGTCAATGTACTTCAAACTTGTATTTCAAAAACATAATGAAATAGTGGCATATACAAGCCATTTCTTTACATCTTATACCACCAAAAACAAATGCAAGATGTCATACCTCATTCTAGACTCCATAGGGGTAAAATATATTACCATAATAGACTCCCCCTGAGTCTTTGCTTCTTCTCAAGACCTGGAAGGAAACACTTGTGCAAGGAGTGCACAAGGAGTTTTCTCAGAAGCATCTTTATTGCTCTTCTTGTCATCTTGATTGCTCTTTCTTCTCCACACCAATGAAGACATTTTCACTTGTTTGCTTAAAGTACCTGTCTTTCTATTGAATCTGCATTACTGTACTTTATGTCCAATGTTATTACATCTGAAACAAATGACTTTGTGATTGTTCTGAGAAATAGAAGAATTCCTACAGACATCTCCAGTATTGTTCCCTACATTATTATCACTTGTATTTATTCTACAGTCTCTTCTCAAGTGACCAAAATTGTTACAGTTGTAACACACCACATCCTCATTTCTAGAGACTTTAGAATGATTCTTATTTGACCATCTTATGCAATCAATTGCCTTATGGCCATAGTCATTACAAACATAACAATATCCTTGGAAAGAATGATTATACCTGAATGAATGATCATGCCAAGGATGTGAAGATTTGAAGACATTTTTCCTTTCTCTATGAATACCTTTAGATTGTCTTCTAGTGTCAATGTTATCCTTTGATGCAGCAATACTGTAACCAAGATCAACCTTCATTCTTGGTGTTTGCTTGGCTATAAACTTCTTTCCATCTGAAGTAGTAAACACTGTTTCATGTTTAGATTTGTCTGCAGAGCTTTGTCCAACCTCATATCCCACTCCTGTAGGATCTTTAGAATGCTTTTTCCTGCCCAACATCTCATTCAATATATTAGTACTATGATCAAATTTTTGAATTTTACCAGATTGAGCCTTGAAACTTTCAAGCTCCTTTCTTAAAGCAACTACCTCTTCTTCAAGTTTTAGACAAACAATCTTTTTAATCTCCAAATCATAACTCACAACATCTGTAATCCTCTTATATTCTTCAATTTCAATTTTCTGACTTATAATCATATCGTCCTTAAGAGTTAGTTCTTTTAACAAGGAATCATTATCTGAACATTTCTTTAAAGAATCAATCACATTTTCTAGTTTATTACACAATTCATCCTTGTCTTTTAACTTGACTTCCAAACTCTCTTCTTGCTGAAGCTGTCTTGTTAAAAGCTGGTTTTCTTTTCTAAGCTGCCTAATAGTATCTAAGGCACATAGGAGTTCACCTTCCAAATCAACCTCACTTTCTGGTTCATTATATTCCTTTTCAGAGTTAACTTCACCCAAAGATTGATCTACTTCTACACAAGTTTCTTGATCATTTAAATATTCATTAATGATCTCCTTGGACTTATTTTCAAAACTATGAAGGTTTACACCTTCTTCACTCTCAGATGTTTCACAACTTATTTCAGTATCCAAATATATCTCCTCTTGTAACTCACAATTCTGAATCATTTCAATCAACTTGTCCCAAACTTCCTTAGCACTGCTGTAATGAATGACTTTTGTAATGAGTTTATTTGGCAAGTTATTAAAAATAGCATTTATAGCTCTAGTATTGAATTCAAGTGCTTTCTTCTCCTCAAGAGTGGAAGGAGATGTTGCAGATGTAGTACATCCCTTTTCTACGGCTGCCCACACTTCAGATCCTAAAGAAAGTAAGTATGTTTCCATCCTATGTTTCCATATAATAAAGTTTGTTCCTTCGAACTGAAGAGTTCCAGATCTAGGAAACTCTACCATTTCAGAGCTACTGTTTATGAACTCTTCCTCATTGTTCCTTATACTAGATTCAGGTTGAACATGATGAATATCATTTTGCTGAGAACATCTTTTTCCCTTATTCCTTCTATTCTTTCCCATATTAACCAAAGTACTCCAAGAAACTAGGAACAATCCTAGGTGGTTTAGACCTATCAGAGGACCCTACGCTATGATACCAATTGTTGGAGTTAAAATGACACTGAGAAGGGGGGGTGAATCAGTGTCTTAACAGATTTGACCAATTTTCACATATGCAAAAACATAGCTCAAATTTGATCTCAATATTACTCTGATTAATGCATTCATGAGTTGAATGTAATCATTCATAAACAAAATTGAGAAAAGTAATAATCCCAACAGTGAACTAAAACAACAACAACACAAAAAACAATGAGCACACAAAAGAACAAAGGGACACAAGATTTTGCCGAGTAGAAAACCCTCCTGGGGTAGAAAAACCACTCCAAAACTACCTTACTGGCTTAATCTTCAAAAACCACTTTTAACAAAGCCTTATAGGTTAATTTTTGAGCACCAACTCAGGGAGCACCAACCCCTCATTTAGAAACAACAAATTCAAGGAGCACCAACCCCTCGTTTAGAGATATCTATCTCAAGGAGCACCAACCCCTCAAATTATTTTCAGAACAATAAAAATATCAGAGGATCTCTCTGTTATCTATTAAGCTCAAGAGACTCAACTCTCTTATCTACCTAATACCCTAAGAATCCAACTCTTGTATTACAAAGTTTTCCAATACATCTTTTGATACAGCCAAAATAACTATCTTTCAGAATTACAGGCCAGCAGCACCTTCACTGTTTTCAACACTTGTTTTTATATACATTCCAAGTATGTATGTTATCAAGAAATCTTCAACAAGTGTTTTTCACAAGATTCTGAAACTCACGTGCTAATTTTAGAATATGAAGCTGATTCATGATGATCTGTAGAAGATGGTAAAAAATAGAGTAGCCTATCCATAGAGCTTTAATTTCTGCACTGAATCAAGAGATTTCAAATTGTAACTGAAAGATTTTCATCAAAGCCATGATTGCCCACTAACAGAAAATCATAACCTCTAAAATCTCAGAGAATATTTTCTAGAGATTCGATGCCAACCAAAGATGTCGGCATGCAACTATTTTTAGAAAATCACATGTCGGCCACAGAGATAGGGTTCGTTAGTCGTTCGCTGAGACATCCAGATAGTCCTGCCGAAGGAAATTAAGTCGCCAGACATTTCTCTTAGTTATCACTTTCGCCATAACCCATCAGAGTCGGGGAGAAGACATAATGAATACATTATGTCACACCGAGAGCTCATATGTTATGTTCTTTCCAATCGCTGAGACATAAGAAAGTTTCTCACCGAGATGCCCTTTTGTTCCATTCAAAATCGCTATAGCCTTTTGATATCGGAGAAACATCTTATAGACATGTCTTTGTTTTGCCGAGAGCCATGTACCATTCTTCTGGACGTTTTGTAGACTACAATATGTTTCACCGAAAGCCCTTTGAACACTTATGTGTCGCTGTAACCTTCAACCGTCGGGGAGACATCATATCAAATAATACTTCGTTATACTGAAAGTCACCCACCATCTTGTGTGTCACTGAGACAAGTCAGATCCTATGCCGACAAAACCCTTTTGTTTTCCATCGGCGAGACTGAAGGTCACTCACCAAGACCTCACCCTGATATTGCATAGTCCGACCGAAGTAACCCTTTGCACAAGTCGGTGAGACACTACGGAGTTGTTATAACATTTCACCGAAGCAGTAACCTTATGCCGATAAGACATTCAGTGCATCAGTCGGTGAGACAAAAAATCTTCGGTGAGACTATATACCGAATACATTATGTTTGGCCAAAGCGAAACGCCAGATGTGATGTCGGCGAGACAAAACCACTTCATCGAGACCTATTCTGATACCGCCCAGCTTTGCCGATGAACCTCCATATGCACTAGTCGGGGAGACATTTCAAGTTCGATGAGACACTACCCCGATAACAAAACTCCTGTCGATAAGTTCATCCTCGGTCGCCAAAACCACATGAATGTCTCGCCAATAGATGTCCACATGCATATGGTTGGTGAGACATAACAATTTCGCTGTGACCCTTCACCGAAGCCTTAAACTCATGCTGATATATCAATTTTTCAAGGTCGATCGGTGTGATATACCAATTTCGCTGTGACCACATACCGATGGTGTAACACTTGCCGAAAGCTATTCATTAGACTTTGTTGCCAAGACTTGACGGGTTCGCTATGACATTACGCTAAAGAAAAACCTCTTGCTGATATACAATTTTTCCAACGGCGGTCGACAAGACTAAAGAAGTTTGCGAAGACATTACAACAAAGAAACACTTTCACCGATGAGCACCCTTTGTTTTCGGTCGGGGAGACATGAAGAGTTCGCTAAGACATTATACCGATGCTGCAACTCTTGCCAATAATATCTTTCTTGTGTCGGTCGACAAGACACAAAGCACTCGATGAAACATCATGCTGATAGGGATTACTTACATGGATGAACCACCTCATGAATTAGTCGGTGAGACCCGACTCATTCGGTAAGACCTCTTAGCGGTGAACACAACTCATGCCGATAGACCTTTCCACTGTTGCCAAGACCACGTGAATGTCATTCCGAAAGCTTCCTGTATGTAAAATCAAATCGTTATGACATCAGAAACGTCTTGCCGATAGGCAACACAGACGTTTATTAGAAAGAATG
The DNA here is from genome assembly GCA_007258455.2 of Sequoia sempervirens. Lineage (NCBI taxonomy): Eukaryota > Viridiplantae > Streptophyta > Pinopsida > Cupressales > Cupressaceae > Sequoia > Sequoia sempervirens. The sequence continues at coordinate 73,858 of VDFB02373582.1, forward strand.
GATCGGGGAGACCCTAGCATTCTCACGCCGATATGTTCTTTTTCTGTCACCAGGACTGCACGAAGCTCAAACTGATCAGTACCATAAGATATTAAAATTATGAAATTAAACTGTCCACTGAATGCTAATGACAAGTAAACCATATAGACAAAATAGTACCAAGATAAAGCATGAGAACCCAATCTGAAACTATCTGAATGTAAGCCAATGCCAAAGTCATCACAGAGGTGCCATATATAAAACATAAGGATCCAAACTGAGACTGATCACCAAAGAGAACCAACTAAAAGGGATTTTGTCATCAAGGACAAACCATATGATCACAACTGAGATCCAACATATGTAGCATCCTCCCCAGTAGTTTTCAAGTCATCAAGTAGGTCCCACTATATCCTTACTTGATCCAAGTCTTGACCCCAAAATGTTAGCATGATTCTACAATATATGGATGGACTACAAAGAAATCTACTCACCCTTGACCTACAAGGCATCCCAATCAAGAAATATTTTTTATATTAATAATATATTATATAATAATAGGAACATGGAACACACCATGGATGTAAGAGAGATTGGGTAACAAGACCAATCATATCTAAGATATCAAAAGGGATAATGAAGTTTGTTGCAAGCTTATAACCTTTTCCACAATGAATAAAGCTCTTGTTTGGTTGCACAATAAAAAACACATGATCACCAACAACAAAATGTCGATCCAATCTCTTGGCAATGATATAATTGTTCTACCTATTTAGGGTAGTCAAAACTACTCTCTAATCTAAGCTACTTGTTGCTCCATATCCTAAAGCATCTCAAGACCTAGGTCAACTCAATCCTCAAGCCTACCACAACTCATAGAAGTTCAATAAAGATGGCCGTGCAAGGTCTAGAATGTGGCCATACCAAAAGAATTGTGGTACCCATTACTATAAGCAAACTCAACAAGGTACATATAGTCTTCCCACTTGGATTGTTGGTTCATATCATACATGTGGAGCATATCCTCTAGCACCTAGTTCACTCTCTCTAACTCACCAGGTGTCTTTGTTGGAAATATTGTCATTAATGTCAAAGGGGCATGGCCAAGATAGTTGTCATTGATGTCAAAGAGGCATGGATAGTTTGTCATTGATGCCAAAGTGATTGTTGGAGTTTGCTAGATCTTGTCATGGATGTCAAAGGATAGTTTCATATTGTTGTTTTTATAGAAGAATTTACCTTTAACATATATCCAAGACAAGTTGAAGATAACCGACTATGAAAGATGAATATGTATGAGTGTATGACCAACCATTAAACAAATCACCATCCTCGAATAGTCGTTGATTATGGAAGGAGTTTTATGGTTTAAGAGTTGATTATGGAAGGAGTTTAAATAAATTGAAATTCAATTATTTCATGAAGCCATGAGAAGTTTCCTCCTTTCAGAGTTTAAATAAATTGTAATTAGTTATTTTTTGGATGAGGCCGACCCCCTTATTGTAGCACCCCATTTTGGGGATTTAACTTTGAAAATAAAAATAATAAAATATTTTATAGGAGCCTACCCCTATTGGAGCACTCAAGACAAAGGTGAAAAGGTGCTTTTAAAAGGAGGTGTTGCATCTATTAATAAAAGACACATTGCTTCATGAAGTCGCCCCCCTTGGTGAAGGTATTTGAAGAGTTTGTGAAGTCTATTTTGAAAGAAAGCAATGAATATTGTTTGAACATTAAGCACATTATTTTTTTGCTATGTAAATAGAGATTATATTGATATAAAAAAAGATTTAGCATTACATTGTTTCGCCGTAGTGATATTGGCATATTGCCTCTTGCAAAAATGCCCCATTACAACCAAATTGTATTCCTTAGCCCAAGGAAAAAGGGGCAACATTCATTTATTATTTTTCGTTGAGAATCTTAACAACATTGAGTGATTTGAAAATGTTGAAGTGGAGCTCTTCCTTTTCACTTCTGTCCACTCCAAATCTGAATTTGGGGTGTCTTCAGGAGGTTGTGAGGAGAGGGAATTA